>JANRFK010004893.1:5733978-5767238 GCA_030068395.1 Apalone spinifera | reverse complement strand
GGGCTAATTTGGCTACAACAAATCAGGAAAGAGATTTTGGAGTTATCATGGATAATTCTCTGAAAACGTCCACACAGTGTGCTGTGGTGGTCAAAAAGGCAAATAGGATGCTAGGAATGATTAAGAAAGGAATAGAAAATAGACACAGAATATCTTACTGCCCCTGTATAAAACTATGGTACGCCCACATCTTGAGTACTGTGTACAGATGTGGTCTCCTCACCTCAAAAAAGATATTTTGGCCTTGGAAAGGGTTCAGAAAAGGGCAACTAAAATTATTAAGGGTTTGGAACAGGTCCCATATGAAGAGAGGCTAAAGCGACTGCGATTTTTCAGTTTGGAAAAAAGGAGACTGAGGGGGGATATGATAGAGGTAGATAAAATCATGAGTGGTGTGGAGAGGGTGAATAAAGAAAAGTTATTCATTAGTTCCCATAATATAAAGAACTAGAGGACACCAAATGATATTAATGGGTAGCAGGTTTAAAACTAATAAAAGAAAGTTCTTCTTCACACAGTGCATAGTCAACCTGTGGAACTCCTTGCCAGAGGAGGCTGTGAAGGCTAGAACTATAACAGAGTTTAAAGAGAAGCTAGATAAATTCATGGAGGTTAGGTCCATAAAAGGCTATTAGCCAGGGGGTAGGAATGGTGTCCCTGGCCTCTGTTTGTCAGAGGCTGGAGATGCATGGCACGAGACAAATCGCTTGATCATTGTCTTCAGTCCACCCCCTCCAGAGCACCTGGTGCTGCCACTGTTGGCAGACAGGCAACTGGGCTAGATGGATCTTTGGTATGACCCAGTACAGCCATTCTTATGTTATGTTCTTATGTTAAACCAAAACAACCCTTCCTCCCCCCAAAAATATAATGGACAGGGGGACTGAGCAGAGGCCTAGACATGACCATAGTTCATTCAATCAACAAGAGGTGTGGGAAAAGAGGATTCTCAAGGGCAGATTCTATGAAATTGGTGGGAAAAGACAATAGACAACCCTCCAAAGAACATAGGAATTTTTCTGCATTTTTTCAACTGAACTTCAATTATCCACTGTAATCTTTGCTGGGGGGGGGGGGGGGGGGGGGGGGTAGGAGGAGGGGGAGTTTAAACAATTGCTGTCTACAGGAATCTATACAAGTGGTTCTCAAACAGGGTACACCTACAAATACCCCTGGGGGTACACAATCTTTCAGAGGATGCATCAACTTATCTGAATATTTGCAAAATTTTACGAAAGGCTACATAAAAGCACTATAAGCTAGCACAAACTAAAATTTCATACAACTTATTTATATTGCTCTGTATACCATACAATAAATGCAAGTACCATGTTTATATTCCAAATTGTTTGTTTTATAATTATATGGTAAAAATGAAAAGTAAGCCATTTTTCATTAATAGTGTTCTGTCACACGTCGGTATTTTTAAGTGAGTGAAATATGGGGAAACAAGGGACATTTCTGCTCCCTCTTTTACTTCCTCTCTCTAAGAAGGGCTTACAGCCATCATAGGAGTTGGAAGCCAGCCATATATAGCTGCCAATTTAATGTATATATCCCCGACTGCTCTGTGTAATGTGACTGGTCTAATGATGGAACGTAGAACCGTTGTGCCGCTCCTAGTGCAGGCCCTTGGGGTGCATTTTCTAATGCCAAAACATTTGCATTCTAGAGAACACTTGTGCTTGGGTGCATTCCTTTGATGAATCCATTGCAGATCTCTTTTCTTGGCTGCACCTGTCCTAACCTGAGCAGCTATGTTGCAAAGACACTCCAACTGGCCCCTCTCTTGAAAACGCACTGTGGACACCAACACCATTAACCTGTTTTTGAATAAACTACCACCAAACAGCAATGCAACAGTGAAAGTTAAAGCCAATGTGTTAGGAAACCAAAGCAAGAGAAACTTAAACAATCCATCAATGTTTTATTAAAATTTTTATTCACACGTTTCTTTAGGCAGAGTCTGACCCTGGGGAACACAAGTAGAAAGTTGGGATTGCATTTGTTTTCTCCTCTTACTAACAACCTCCATTTGTGCAGCTGCTCCCTGGGGCAATCCTCTGGCAGTTCCAAGATAGGTGTTTGTTTCCAGCTCCGGCTGCCACAGCAAACAAGTTACCGTCTTAATAAATTATTAATTTTTGATTGAAGTTTGTTTGGCAATACACACTTCAGTTCATTACATGCTGATAGAAGAGCAAATTAGAGAGTGTTTCCTCCGTTTGCCGACTCACGAAGGAGATAAATAACAGCAGGCTGATGAAGCTCTACTTAATTAGTTCTTGATTTTCACACCATGACTATTAAAACCCCCATAATGATCTCGGTAACATCTGGGCCAGTCATTTACTGCACATGTCTCTGTAGACTGTGACAATTGGAATAAGAGGACACCATGAAAATCTCAATATCAGTACCTATCATATCTTAAAAATGAGGGATGCCATTTTAAAGGCATATGACAGACCCCCAATGGCAGATGGATGCCATTTTTTTTCTATTTTAGGATACCCATTGGCTGTGGTCAAAAATTTCAGTCTATTGAAGAAAGGGAAAAGAATCCTCACAGCCACAATGACAATGTAACAGTGAGCTAAAACCTGACCTACAAGCAACAAGTTGGTCATCCTAGTTTTAGGTAACTGAAACAGTGTTTCACTCTGCAAGCTTCATATCCAACCCAATGACCCTCACAAGTAATGTCTTAAGAACATCCCTGTATTTCCTGCTTCTACCCTCCTTCAAATTTGTTTATTCACCTCTTTCCCATTTATTGTTAACCAAGACACAGTGCTTTAATTGTCTGGCAGTCACAGTGCAGGAAAGCAGGTTAGTAAATCAACTCATTGCAAAGGGCTAAGCTGGAAGCCAGAGAGAAAGAAAACTGCAAGCTCTTTTCACTAATTTCATTTCATGGTCAAATCACAGTTTTAAACAAAAACCCACAACCAAATACGAATGAGCAACTGTAAATTAAAATCCCAATCCCACCCAACATAGCTGAGTTTTCCTGCACTATCAAGAGCCATGGCTTATGTTTCAAACCAGAAGAACAGAATCATGAGACTGTACAAGCCACACCATCATTCTTCTGTCCTCCTTGACTAATCTTGATTTATCTTCAGCTTCACAGTAAATGCCAATGCACACCAACAAAGCTTAATTCTGTTTTTCGCTCATTCCAAGTGGTACATTACTCCACAAGCAGCTTCACTGAAATCAGTAAGACTACTCTCAGAATAAGGTATTAATTACTGAGTCAGGGTGGCAGAAGAGGTCCCTGAAAGATGGAGAAAGAAGAGCAAACACTCCAACCCAGACTCACGATAAGTTAGTTCATGCTGAAGCAGTTCTGCTCTGATCAGAGCCAGGAGGAACAGTTCACACCCAGTAGGAAAGAAGTTACTATAAATAAAGCTTGCCTTCAAAAAATGAATTCAGTGCTTGTGAAAGTGGAATGATAGCCGTTAGTTTAAAGTAGGGGTGTTAAAATGCACTTAATTATGTAACTGTGTAACCAAAAATTTCAGTGGAGGGCGGTGGGAGCCGGTTTAAAGTCAGCTCCCCAAGCACACTGGCTCCTGCTCCCCGTCCCCACACTGCTGCCTTTGATGTAGGCTGCATGTTACCATGCACATTAACTAATGAATCCAGGCTCATCGTTTAACCGTATAAACGGTTAAACTTTCACATCCCTAGTTTAAAGTCAGGTATGCCGCCAATAGAATTTTTTGTAATCCTTCACAGCTGTCAACGCACTTCCATCCTTTCCTGTAGCACCCATTACTATTCCAGTACTAAGTCTACCTATTTAGCAGGTTTGTGGCATGGATGATGGTCCAGAGGGGAACAAGAACAGACACTTTCACTTACGCTCTAGTCCCAATGCAAGTCCAGCTCCCCTGAGGTGAAAGGCTAATGCCTGATGACACCTAACATTAACTGAATCTTCACTTCCCCAAGACAGTCTGTGTAAACACTCCTACCTTGAATAAAACCAATTGCATTTTCAAAGTAATCTCCTCTACTTATACTTGTTAGATTGGCTACGGCAGCAGGTGCATCAGCTAGAATACGGAGTTAGAATTAAAATAAAAAGTATCTTGCTGCATTTCATTAGGGTCCACACCTGCAACAGAAAGGACAATCTGCAATTGCCAGCCACACCATGGCAGAGCCAAAAAGATTGCCAATTTAAGGAATAAGAATCTCAACAAATTTAAACAAAGAAATAAACACATTGTAGGAGGCCCAAGAAGCACAGAAATGGAGATCAAATTGCTTCTCTGGGTCTTGCATGATCTAAAGAGCAGTTTACATAAGCATTCCCCAACCCTACTATTTTAGGAGGAATTTTGAGTAAAATTATTCATCTTGTGTGTGTACCATATTAGCTACATACATCAAACTGATGCAAGGTCAGTATATGGGGGCATGTACCGAAAAAAATCCTCTATTGTTCTGGAGCCCTGAATTTAAATAACCAATTTGTCAGAAAGGATAAATTTTATAGTCTCCAGCTAATCTATAATAGTTTGAAATATCTGCTAGACGATGACACAAGACCAAAGAAGAATCCTACAAATCAAATTTGAGGTGCATGGACAAATGCACAGGAAAACGTGCATAGCACTCCTCCATCATACCCTCTTAGACAGGACCTAATTTTCATGCACATCAAGTGTGCCATACAAAATAAATGCCTTCAAACTAACACAAGGTAGAATTCCATGACAACCGCCAAAAAGGCAGTATATCACAGCATGAATTATAGCGGAGCAGTTGGGAAAAGGAAGACCAACTGAAGTTGCTCACAGCGTAAGAACTCCACCACAAAAGCAAATGTCTGGCCTTCTACCGATTTTATCCTGCTTCTCAGCTAAGATAATTTGGTTAATATGGACAGTCATGGGGATATCTGCTCTGCTCAGACTGCTATATTCCCTATGTACAGAAAGTAGTAATGGTCCATGTTCTTGAGGAACATATATTAATTGGCAGGCATAGGATAGACCTTGGTACTGTAAAAAAATCCTGTCATCTTCTCACCTTCCAACTGCATGGATGAACTTTCACTAGCACTTCAATGATAACACTGTTCATTGTAGCATCATCACGTATGAAGCAGACCCCTCTTTCCAGCATCTTAGTAATGAGAAGACAGATGGAAAGCAGATACACCATCTCTCACTCTTAATGGTGTTGGCAAGAACATTCTATCCCACATGGGGGCATTAGAGGGTACTTACTATTTTATTTACCACTTCCTCTTTTTTTAAAGAGGCAGTAAAATGCCTAATCAGCTCATAGCTGATTATATACAACCCTGAATTGGATTGAAACCTCCTAATAGCATATAGAGTGGGTGGCTAAGGAAAGAGAAAGGGGAGAGGACTAGGGATATTCCATCTCCTTTGTCCCCTCTAGAACCAGCCCACATATTAATCTCTGAATTCCACACTCTTTTTCCATTAACACCAGCAGTTGTATTTTCCCAGTGCAACATTCACAGGCAGCAATGGACACCATAATGGCGAAGCTGCCATTGTGGCTATAGGGCTGTCCAAGGACTCTCAAATTCTCTGCATTATCGCTCTGCTGTTAGCCAAAGACAGACCTCCACCACCACCACCATTTTCCCTGGCTCATGAACTTTCCCTTCATTTCCAGTCCATCCTGGGTACAGCCATTTAGATCCAATTGTGCTGTTTTTCTATCATTTGTTTTTTTTTTTAAGTTTCATCTGGCTTCCATGACAGTTACAAATGGGAGAGTGTCATCCTGTCTTCCACTAGCACAATGTCCGGCCCAAATTGGTCTGTGCACTGTTTCACTGTAGCCAGGATGCTCAGGAGCCGCTGGTCCATGGCATCCAAATGAGGGTCAGAGAGCACTGGTGAGATGGGGTCATGAGACATGGCAGTCTTTAAGGCAGACTTCAGCACTCCATTCTTCAGGTAGTTCAGTCTGTTCCAGGTGGAAACCCGGATGCTGGAAAAGAAAGATGAGGAAAAGTGATTTAATAGGTGATTTAGAACTCCTGACAACTGACATGGAAGAGCACAGATAAGTTGATCTTAAGGAGTCCAAGACAGAGCTGGAGAATGGAATGAAGTGAAAGGTCTAGCTGCTAATCCAAAACCAGGCTTGTAGTGAGCTCAGCATTACTCCAGTTTGAAATCTGACAATCAATCAAGGACGAGAAAAGTCAGCTTATTCTTCCTTACCAAGACAATGTACGTAGCAATGTTCTTTCTACTTTGCCATTTAATCTCGTCACACTATCACATATGAATGGTTTTCTTCTGGGGAATCTCCTGGGAATTCTCCCATCAAAGCTGCCATCTTGTAGCAATTTGTCATAGCTGATGTCCTGACTCACTTTGCTCCTTTGGAATACATCATCCTCACAAAGCTTTGAGGGAGGGTGATGTCACCCAGGTTACAAGGTACTCCCTCTCCTCAATGGATGCTGTGAATTCTGTAGTCAAAACAACTACAACAGATTTTAGCACATTCAGCTGGCTACCGTAGACCATTCTGTTTACTGTCCTCCCTTCCTAGAGGAATGAGCTGTCTATGGAGCACCTGGGCTCAGTGAGAACGGAGATGAGACGAGCTTTTGATTCTTCTGCAAGAACTGCCCCGTGAAGCCTGTTCTCTATGATTGTGTGTGGCGGAACTTGAAGCAAAGGATACACTCCAAAGAAGCCACACTCCAAAGAAGCCACACAAAACAAGAAAAATAAAACATTTTTAAAATGATTAGGGAAATCTAAGGACATTTTAAAATCATTTTTAAACACGTTTCTGTTTACTTACTTCATGCTGCTGTTGAAATTTCAGTTTTCTGCCCACTTTAGTATGCTACAGAAACCAAAGCTGGTATTACAAAAGATCGAAGATCATGTGTGCAGTAGTATCTAGAGAGCTGTACTTTCAGGCTAAAGAGCCGATCTTGCGTACTCTGCAATGCTCCCGGTTTCCAGAGACTCCAAAGAATCCAGGCTAACTGAATCCTCGAGGGGCAGCTCAAGGAACTCTCAATAGATTGGCTCATTTTCAAAAGTGAAGTGATCTTTATTTCTCTGTTTGCATTGCCCTGATGTAGCACAGTCATGCAAGCTACTGTACCAATTTCCTTTTTAAAATTTTTGGAGCGGGAGTGAGGTGGAGGTTATGTGCTCATGCAACATACAGCCTATTTCGTAACCGGACATGAAAATCAGAGCCCGCAAAAGCAAAGGCTTGCCCCCTCAGGTAAACGTGGGCCCACAAAACCTAGAAATCAACAGACTGCAGGACACAAAAAATGAAAAAAGCAGGATGAGCATGCAGGTCACAGGGACAAAATTAGGGATTCAGAGGGGGACCGTGAACAGAGAACTCCAGACAATACCCTCTGCTCTGAGGAGTCAGTGGATTGCCTGAAGAACTCTGCCTAGATTCATGCACAGACAAGAGACAAAAGACCACCTCAGACAGACAACACCCTTCTCCTTACACAGCACAAATGACTAGCAGTTTTGAAGGCTGAAGTCCTCTATATATCTCAAAGCAAGGAAGGATCACACAGGTAACAGCAGTGCAAGCTTCTAGGTGCTGTCTTGCAAGTATACCTCAGCCCTCAGAAGGGACATTAGGAATAAAAGTGGTCGAGTTTCCAATCTGTGGCTTCTGCCAGGGAGAGTTCTTAATGGCGATGCAAACAGCAGAAACTGGCCAGAGACCAAATCATTTCCTATAAGCCACTGAACTACTGCAGATGTCATTACTGACAAAAGGTAAATTTGAATCAGTGACCTAAAAGTGAAAGACTCAATTTACCATGACCAATGCTCTGAGTCACCCACACTCTTATTACTATAATAAAAATGTGTTTCTTTACTTCGTGAGCACTCTTAGACTACGTCTAGACTGGCATGATTTTGCAGAAATGCTTTTAACGGAAAAGTTTTTCAGTTAAAAGCATTTCCGCAAAAGAGTGTCTAGATTGGCACGGGTGCCTTTGTGCAAAAAGTGCTTTTGCGCAAAAGCATCCGTGGCCAGTCTAGACTCGATTTTGCACAAGAAAGCCCTGATCACCATTTTTGCCATCGGGGCTTTTTTGCGTAAAACAGTCCTCCCCTGTCTATACTGGCCCTCTTGCGCAAATACATTTGCACAAGAGGGCTTAACCCTGAGCGAGAGCAGCATAGTATTTGCGCAAGAACACTGACAATCTTACATTAGATCGTCAGTGTTCTTGCGCTAATTCAAGCGGCCAGTGTAGACAGCTGGCAAGTTTTTGCGCAAAAGCAATTGCTTTTGCGCAAAAACTTGCCAATCTAGACGCAGCCTTACAGTACATCAAGCATGAAAACAGAGATGTTCTGTGCCTAACCTGCATGCCTCCAGGCTGAGAGAGGGCTTCTTTGCTATGATTTTCAGTGTGCTCCTAATTGCATACAAGTAAACACAATAGCTTCTCCTGGATTTACTTACATGCAGCACTGATAAAGAGGAGCTAGGATGCTTCTCTCATCCAGGGAGGGGTTTCCAAAACTGAAAAACAAGTTAGAAGCAGATGAGCAAGCTGAACACGCAACATCTTTTCCGATCTCAGCAGATTCTGGTGGGAATTTGAAATCAATAACTAAATAATTCCATGCTCCAGCAACTCAAAGCAGTTAAGCTAAAATACTTAAAGCCCATGAGCAATTAGACATGTAACTCCCAACAGTTTCTTCTAATTACCCAACCATTAGCAGCAACTTCACTTTTATAGATCTTTACCGTACCAAGACATCTGCAGGCACCTTAAAAACAAACTGTGAGTAATGTAGCCCACATCACTGAGATAAGGGGGAAAAGCAGGTGGGATATCAGGTTAGACAGAGTGAGACTGTCAGCTCCCTGACATTCCTGGACAGGGAATAGATTGAGGAACAGTCATCTGATGCTTGTATCTCTCTTGGTTGGCCAATCTTGAGTTGAAGGCCAAGGATATAAAAAGCTGGTCAATTCCAAGCCATCTAAACCTCAGAGTCACCCGTTCAGCTGGAAAACTGTCCAAAGAACTTGAAAGTATATTTTAGGCTCCATTTATATAGATGCCAAATAAACATTCACAGAAATTATTTTTCAATCACTTATACATTTAATTATTTATTCACAAACCTAACAGAATACCTGCTCCTTAACAAGGGCCATTTACATATAAAATCTAGAGCTATTTTATTAAGCTGAGTTACTAAACATAAAAAAGCTTTACAACAGAGTATTTTCTCAAACTCCAGTAACTCAAAGACAGCTAAAGGGACTTTACTCAAAATGTCCAAAGAAATTCACTTCTGGGGCTCAGATGCTCCCAGAGGAAAATGTTTCAGAAGGTACGAGCATGTGAACACAGATGGTTATAACAAAAGCCCTGACATACCCACAACTGTCCAGTTGTAACACTCTCCCAGTCCAATGCCAAGACATTTTAAAAAGTCACCATTTTTTCAGGATCCACCAAAAGCAATCTGAGAACCGCAGTAATTAACTAATACTCCTAAAATGGAATACCTTCCTGCTGGCATCGTGGAAGGAGACAGTGAAAGGGCTGATGCATAAACATTAATAACTCTTTTACTGAGCCATGTTTATTTCAGATAGATTCGAAATATTCACAATAAGAAAAGGAAGCAGGAAAACCCATTACTTAAAAGAAAGGCCAAAAGTAACAAGAAATAAGTGGTATTTTCAAGTGTGTGTGCAAAAGAGAAAAACAGAGACTCTGTGGCAGATTATGTGTGTGTGAGAAAGACAGACAGACACAGTGTGTGTGTTTGTGTAGGCAGCTGCTGGGTACATTTCTGAGAGACACCATGCACCATCTCTGAGGAATGGAAAGCTCTCCCTGCTTTGTCGTCTCACTCCTCCCCAGCTCTGCAGAAATGGGGTATATGGGAGTGAGAGCAAGAGAGAGAGCATACATGCATTAGCTGCTGGAGAAATGTTAAAAGCGGTGCACTGCCTCTTTGAGACAGGCACTCATCTCAGACACCATTCATGCTTCAGACTGGAGCGGCTCTGCTGTGTGTGACTCTCTCCTTGACCCCTGCTCTGCAGAGATGGGAACGGGGGCAGGAAGGTACCATATCAGCCCTCCCTTCTCCTGCACCCCAAGCCCCCTGCTCTGCACAACTAGCAGGACAGTCCTGGGAGCAGCTTGGCTGCTGAATGGAGCAAGGTGGGGGAAGACGCAGCTGAACACACACTGCCAGCTGTAAGCCCTGCATGCTCTGCTAATCAGCTGGGTAAGCCAGACAAATGTTGGGCAGGCCAGATATGGCCTGTGGGTTGTATTTTGTCCTCCCCTGACCTGTGTGTTTGATAGCTCACTCTGTTCTTTTTGTTTCAACCAATTTGTCCAGTACTGAATTTAGACTTTTATTGGCCTGCAATTGCCAAAAATCACCTCTGAAGTGCTTTTTAAAAAATTGGCATCAATCAGCTATCCTCTAGTCATATGGTACAAAAGTTATAGGTTACATACCACAGTTAGTGGTTCTGCAATTTCCTATCTGAGCTCTTTCAAGCCTCTTAGGTGAATACCATCTGGTCTTGGTGACTTCTTACTGCTTAATTTATCAAATTGTCCTCCAAACCTCGTCTTCTGATATAGTTTCTCAGCTGTGTCGCCTAAAAAGAATGTGGGAATCTCCCTTATGCCCTCTGCTGTGAAGACGGGTGCAAAGAATTCATTTAACTTCTCTTCAATAACCTTGTCTTCCTTGAGTACTCCTTTAACACCTTGATCATCCAGTGGTGCCTTTATTTATCAGGCTTCCTGCTTCTAATGTACTTAATTTTTTTGTTAAGTTTTTCCATCTTCTGCTAGTTGCTCTTCAAATTCTTTTTTGGCCTGCCTAATAATTGTACTTTTATACCTAACTTACCATTTTTTTCTATTTTCCTCTGTAGTATTTGAATTCCAATTTTTAAAGAACACCTTTGTTCCCAAACTCTTTTTTTTACTGTTTATTCAAGGTGGCCTTTTTTTGTTCTCTTTCTATACTGTTTTAAAAACATTACCATGCAGTTTATAGGAATATTTCACTCTTGTAACTGTTTGTTTAAATTCTATTTAACTTTATCATTTTTTTGTGTAGTTCCCCTTTTCGGAAGTTAAATGCTACTGTGTTGATCTTCCTTGGTATTTCTTCCCTCTCTGCCCTCACAAGGATGTTGAATTTAATTACATTAGAGTTGCTGTTGCCAAGCACTTCAGCTACATTCACCTCTTGGTATAGATCCTGTGCTCTGCTTAGGACTAAATCAAGCATTGCCTCTCCCCCTTGGAGGTTCCGGGACTAGCTGCTCCAAGCAGCAGTCACTGATAGCATCTAGAAACTTTATCTCTGCCTCCCATCCTGAGATATGTACCCAGTCAATATGGGGATAGTTGAAATAACCCATTATTACTGAGTTTTCAGTTTTTATAGCCTCTACTAATATCTCTGAGCATTTCACAATCCCCAACACCATATTGGTCAGGTAGTTGTTCATATATATTCCTACTGCTTACTCTTATAATTCAGGCACAAAATTTCAATCCATGGAGATTCAATGGCACTCTTGATTCATTTATAATTTTACTATATATATATATATATATATATATATATATATATATATAAAAAAATTTATTATATATTTTAAACTACAGCAAGGGAGGTTTAGGTTGGACATTAGGAAAAAGTTCTTAACTGTCAGGGTGGTTAAACACGGAATAAATTGCATAGGGTGGTTGTGGAATCTCCATTTCTGGAGATATTTAAGAGTAGGTTAGATAAATGTCTACAGGGATGGTCTAGACAGTACTGGGTCCTGCCATGAGGGCAGGGGACTGGACTCGATGACTGCTCAAGGTCCCTTCCAGTCCTAGTATTCTATGATAGATTTGACTTCATGCTTTCTTTCACTTATAGTGCCACTTCCCCACCAGCACAAATCTACCCTGACATTCCTACATACTCTGTACCCTTGCGCTATTGTGGACAGCTGTTTATCTTTGAGAGCCCATACTATCTGCATGGATTTGCTCTGTGGAATACTGACAAACCTTTAGTAGGAGCTATTGCAACAGATAATTACCAGAAAAGCAAAAAGGAGCCTGGACAATTGTCTGCTACCTTTCTCATCACTAAGTGGCCACCAGCACAGATATGCTTCCTACCTTTTGGCATTGTCCAGAAGGATGAGCATACTGGCCCCTTCATCATCCTGGAAGCTCTCATAGTGATGTCGGTCAGCATTCCCAATCAAATAATCAAAAATGGCAGTGTCTATGATATCAAGGAGGCGGGGGCCTGAGTCATAAGGTGAGGTCTTCTTCACTGCATCACAGTAGCTCTCGTCATACTCCCACCTGCAGGCAGACAAGGGGAATCAAAGCAACGTCAATCAAGATGGCAGTTGACCATAACCCCCAGGTGCCACTAAGGACAGACCTGAGCACTTTGCATCAAATTTAGACAATACATCAGCTGACCTTTCAAGTTTTGTTTGTAGTTGTCTTTTTCCTTATCAAAGAGAATGGTGTTTAAAGAGCACAATGGCCATGTGTACACTATGAAAAAAGGTGTGTATTAACATGTTTTAGTTACTACAATATCTAACATGTTACCATCTTAGTACAAGCAAGGCAAATTGTTGTTTCAAGGCATTTCTCACCTATTAAATGCATACCGTTTTCTTAGTGAAAACAAGGCCAGAGCTTTCTCACCTCACAGCCCATTATCCAACAGTGAGGTCGCAATGATGAATTCTCAAGGCAAGAGGCTGCAAGACTTAACTTCACTTGTCTCTCCAATTACTCTTCCATCTGCCACTAAGCTCCTTAAGTACACTGTTTCTATTCCTATGGTCTCAATTTACTATCCTTCTATCCAACTTCTCTCTCCACTGAAAATCACCTAATCTTTATAGCACACAGAAGGAAATGTCAAGGTTAGAGGTACTGTGCCCTCTCCCTTTAAGGGCTGAAGGTCTGCCTGCTAAGGGAACTCAAAGGGGATAGTTCTGGTTGTAGCAGAATTCTGGTATATTCTGAAAAGATTGAGCTGTAGTGGGGTTGCATAAGAGGTGTGTATGTGTTTTTGGATACTAAGTTTACTAAAACTCCAGTTTTAAAACTCAGAGTGTAACACCTTTGACACAGCGACCCTCCTTTATCTTCTGAAAATCTCACCTGCATGCTCTTCCATGATGCAATGCAGCTTCTAATCTGTCTGCTCCTTCAGAGTTTTGTTTGGAAGCACCCCTTCTCCACCACTGGTAAGCCTTCAAGGTAGAGCTCAAGATTTTTTTTTTTTTTAAATTCTGCCCTTGCTAGCAGTGGGTTCTGCATGACCTACAGGATCATACTCTTGCTACAGGGCTCTATAGTAGCCTACACAGGGCTCTATTTCAGGGTTCTCTGCCTTCTTTCCTTTCTATATACTCATTCTCTATGCCTGGGGTCTTCAAACTCTTTCATTCTGCAGACCAATCTACAGAAGTCTCTCTTACGGCACAGTTCTATTCTCAATACCCAAACCCAGAGAGCTCACTTCCTGGTGGTCCAAAGACTGAAATACCTTGAAGTGCTCCATGGATAACATTTTGAGAACAGTTGCCCACCCTACAGTTTCATGCTGATTTCTTAAAGAAAATGTATTTCCAGCATCTATCCACAACACTTCGTCTTCAGCATCCTGCCACTGCTTCAACCTCAAAGTAGCAAAAAGGATAAAATGGCTTTCTTCCTCTTTCGTAATCAGTTAACAACTCCATTCTTTTCCTAGTTACCAAGCCTTGCAACACGGCATCATGTCCACTCTCCACAATCAATCTTGTTGTTTCTCTCTTCTCTTTCTCAAATCCATTCTTCCTCTCCACCCAAATTACTAATACCCTGATTTATAGAGCCCTGCATAGATACAAAATTTTTATCCACATCTGTCAGATGTGGCTACTAATGGACATAAAGCAGATATCCACAAATTTGCAGGGTTCTAAATATAAAATTTGTATCCACATCCACATCTGCAAAAATGAGCTGGGGATAGCCACATTCATGAATGCAGATGCATGTGGCTATAAAGCAGATATCCATGGATTTGCAGTGCTCTATTGATTTATGCTTACTCATCTGCCATCTAGACTGGTACAGCACCTTCCATCCATGGATCAAGAAATTATTCACAAATCAAGTCTGAAAACCCCTATGAAGCTTTGAGATCCCATTTTACAAAAGATAGAGGTTAACTGACCTGCCCAAAGTCAGTGTGGGACAGCATTAGAGGAAGAATTAGAGTTTAGCTGTTGTAACCATCATCAATGCTATCTCCCAGAGAAGAGGAGTAAGTTCTACTCTGGCCTCTCTGTATCTCACCTATCCTCTATGTATCCAAAATACTCCGGTATAATGTCTTCCATCTCATTGCTCTGATCGTGTGTCACACGTTCAGTCCTCAAATCATTCTACTGGCTTCTCACTTCTTCCTGTATTAAGTCCAAGCTCCATAGCCTCACCGTCAATATTCCACACAAATCCACAGATCCTACATCTCATCTTCTATTTCTTCCTATGGCCCATGCATACCCTATGTGTTACTCAGTCCACTCTCTTAAATGCTACTCTGCATCTTCCTGCTGGTCTTTAACTCACTCATTTTTACAGCAGCTCTTACTCCACTTGGAACAGCTTTTCCTTTCCTGTGTACCACGCTACATCCCTTCTTCTATCCCCCTTTTTTCAATTAAGTTACCAGATTGATCTTTCTGCAGTACCATCTGCTCCTACATTTACTTCTGATCATTTGTATTCTATCAAGAGCTTGATTATGACTCCCAAAGTTAGGGATCTAATCTAGGACATGGCTGTAGGTGGCTAGGGACACTTATGGCACTATATCAATAATGTTAAATGTGATTATTCAAGACTGAACAGAAGAAGCTGCTTTGGGAGGGAAAACGTATACACAAATATCTTCCATAATGAGCAGCAACAGCAGAAAGGATATAACATATGGAACATATGTATATGTCTTCCTCTGCTCCTGAAGACAGGTTTCCAAAGAGTAAAAGCAGCAATACAGTTAAGTCAATGACTAAAGAACAATGTTATTTGATCCTATCCGCATGAGCACGAATAAAGTATTTTATAACATAAGGATTGTGGTTAGACCTGGAGCCTGTTTACACAGTAGGGTAATGCATATTATGGAAGTGGGATTTCTGAAGTGCACCAAAACGTTGTGTATGAATAGCCTGTGTAGACCCTGCTGGTGTGCTTTAACATGCTAGTGCACACAATGGAACTTATAGTGCCCACTAGCAGGGTTGACAATAAATGAATAACACCTTAGTGCACTTAAAAATCATGCCCTTGTAGTGTGCATTACACCATCATGCAAATAATCTCTAGGTCTCATTCCAACATGAAAATACACAACATGAATGGGACCTCTAAGTTGAGAAATAACTTAAAAAAAGCAAAATGTTTCCTGTTCTCTTTTCCACAAATACACAGAAAAGTGCTTAAGTGCTGTACTAGGACCTTCTTGGTGGCTCTAAAACTTACTTCTCACAAATCAACTAACTGTGTCAGATCAATGGCCTACCTAGCCCATTATTCTGGCTTCTGACAGAGGCCAATGCAAGACAAGATGCTAACTTTCTAGTAGTCAAGACCCATTTAAAGGTTGAGGAAGTCTAATTGGGTATTTTAAGATACCAAAACTCTCTGACAAAGCCACCAGTTCAGATTCTTTCAACGAAAAGCCAACTAGTTAAAAGCTGATGGAAATAGCTTAAACAAAAAAATCTAGCTCAGCAAACAGATTTCAGGTACTAAAATTGTCTTTCTGGTCACACGTCTTGGATCAACACTTGGAAAAGTTTACTGAGCTTGAAATCAGTTGGACTCATCTTGGCAAAGTGTTTCTGTCCTAAAGAGTTGTTGAGATACTGTGTCTGTCTTATAGCTGTCAGGCCCACACTTTTCCCTAATGAGCGCTCTTCAGACATGGGTCCAGATCCCTACATGTTGTTCGTATACAAACCAACAAAAAACTTTTCAGTTCTAAACTATTTGAGATTAGATGTACTTTGCAGAAAATACACCAAAAAATCATTTTTTTTTAAAAATAGGAGAGAACTGCATCTCTTCCGGGCTGCACAAAATCTCCCTTAAAGTCACAAATGGTACTCTGGTACGAAAGCTTTTGACACAGGTCCACAACACAAAAAACAGAACCAATCAAAACGCATGAAATTGGGCAAAAAGGCTACTAGCTCAATGTCACAGGATTCTGTTGAGCCAAACAGGTCCAAAATATGAAAGAAAGCCTCAGCAGTGTGACATAAGCAGCTGAGATTCTGCAGTCAACAAGGATATGACTGAGATACTCACTGACTTGCATAGCAAGTTACTTTCCAGGGAAGAAGTGGGAAAAGCAAGGCACCCAGCATTCCTGGATACCCATTGGATTTCTTTCCTCCTCCTCAAATTAAAGCTTGTTCCAGTAGAGGCCTTCACTAGTAGATTTGGTTCAAGAAAACGGATTGAAAATTCCTTTGGATCTTATGAACACTGCTCTTTAAACAGCCCAAGTCACAGCTAAGTGCTGCAAAGATAGGTATACTCTGAATTGCTGCAGTTGGCCTATGGGTTTCTTATACCTGGCCAGTTTGCCTTCACGGTAAGTCCTTCCCCAAGGATGCCGGTGCTTCTGAAGAGGCCAGACATCTGGCAGCCATAGTGTGACTGATCCTTCCATGGTGTCTCCATCAGCACAAGCTGGTTCTGTTTCTCGACAATAGTAGCACTTCCCATAGAAACACGTACTATTACCTTCAAAACAAAACAAAAGCCACATCACAAGAACAGCAGTAAATCTATGGAAGCCCAAACGAGAGAGAAGCACCTTGAAGAACCTTTAGAGAGATGTCCACAAAAGTTCCTTCAACAGGAGTTTATTTTATTTGGCCTTCCTCTTCTCTTCCTCAATGGGAAACCAAAACTTCTCTTTCTTTTGGAAAGACGTTCCATATGGAGAGAGAATCATCAGGAAATCATTCATCTTTGACAAGATGAATAGCTCACTTGAAAAGGATCCTCTGAATAGACAAGGGAAAACACACACACACATACACTCTAAACACACAAACAACTACTGAAGAATATTATTCTGTTTGCAAAGTCAAGCATTCAGATGTTACAAAATTCAAAAATTCCCTGTTAGACGCTCAGAGTCTAACAGACTGCATGTGTGGGGTTGGGAAGGAATTTTCCTCCATGTCACATTGGCAGTGATGTTGGGGGAGTATTTGCCTTCCCCTGCAGTGTATGTGCTGGGGTCACTTGCCAGGATTATCTGGTCCTCTCCCCTTAAAGCATTTCCCTGACTCGGGCACTGATGCATCTCCCTCCCTCCTACTCTGTGCCTGTAGCACGTAACAGCCTGATTTAATTTCAGTTGTTGGGTACAGCATGAGAAGGTTGGTGACCTGTGATTACAAGAGGCCAGATTATACGATCTGGGGCTCCTTTTTAGCCTTAAATTCTGTGACTAAGACGTTGCACAATGAAGAGAAAATAAAATACTCAATTGTTGTTGCTCATTAAGTGAGCACCAACATCCAGTGCAGTAAATGAGAGAGGGGTCCAGTGGAAAAAATAGTATGCAATCATGTAATTAAAGGTTATATTGTATACATACATACAGGTCAAATTAAGGTTGCATATGCATAATTAACGAGGCTCTGTTTTTGCGCATTTTTTTCAGGAAGAACGGCTCTTGCACAAGAGGGGGGTTTTGTGCAAGAAGGAGCCATGTAGACAGCTCCTTTTTGCGCAAAAGCCTCTTGCACAAAAATAGAGCCTCATTCATTATGCAAATGAGGCTCTGCGATATTCCACATAGCCTCATTTGCATATTTCTTGCGCAAAACAGGGACAGTGTAGATATAGCCTTAAAGTCTGGCAGAGTTATAAGCAACTGAAAACAGGGTCTTATAACAGGAAGTGTCTGACAACCTTAATCCTAAAACTAAGTGCTACTAAGTCTGCCTATAAAACATACATCAATACAATAAATTGTTAATGAACAGCAGTGTCTAAATTTTCTGACAAAGAAATATGATACTTTATAATCTGATTAAGTACTAAGAGTTGTAGCAGAGGGCATTTTCTGAGGCATAATGGCCACCTGGCAAGACTGCCCTAGAGCCATTTACCACCCAAAAATACCCCATAAACATTACAACTAAAAACTAAATATATGAAACTGTTCTGGGACACCTACTGAAACATCTGATTTCTTTCTTATAATCATGTTGCTATGTCTGTTGGCACTACACAAATATCATCATCCATCACCATTTGGTACATTAGGAACCCAGATCATTCCAGCCATCCATTCAGTTTACTCAGAGTACAATATAATTCCATTTTTTAAATTCTGGTCTATTCCTAAATTCTTCTTACTGCTTCTGCTATTAGGAAGAAAATACTTATTCAAACAAATATCTGCAAAACAGAACATAAAAATATGACAGGCAAACCAAAATATTTTTGCAGAAAATTTTCCCCTTCCTTCCCCACCAAACAAGATTATACTAATGATAAATATCTCCAAAGGTTGGAAGCATCGTACCTGGTTCCTATATAGTAATTTAATTACTACAACTATGCCAATTTCTCACTGGGTTTTTTTTGTGTGTGTGTTTACCATGCTTATTCTCAATGGGTTGCACAAGCCCTAGAACCCACTTACCCAGTGTCAGGAAGGTACTCAGCAACTGTTCTGTTGCAACTGGTTTGATCTCTGTACGTAGATTCACAAATCTGCCAATCACCAATGGAGCGCGCCGAAAACCCAGAATTCTGGTTTGGGGAGGGAAGAGGGGTAACAAAGTATGAGAATTTGTAACAAGGAAGCAGTTCCAAAAAAACCCACATCCGTTGTCCAAGCCACTGAGCAAATCAAAGATAATTGTGTTACAGCAGGTGCTTGGAACCCCATTAGAAATTAACCCCTCGCCATTTGTACCTCCAATCTTCTTTCAAGACAGCCAGTAGACTTTCCTTTGGCAAAGAAAGGCTAGATGTACCAGACTCCCTTTACAGAAAGGCTACCAGCAATGCTCCTATATTGGCCTGAGTGGTCACTACAGGATAGCATTAGATGCACCTTTTCTTAAAGGGGCAACTATAGTGTCTTCACAGAACTCAGCCTGGGAAATGAGACCTCAAATCACAAGTCTCTCATGTAGTGGTACAAAGCAAAAACCACAGGGCCTTGGGCTGGCCACATGAAAAGATAATTTACAGTAATCCCAGGAAACCAGCCAATAAACTCTGTCTCAATTCAGTTAAACTTGAGAGCAAACAAGTTGGTTTGAGAGAGTGAGTGAATAAAACACAAAGACATTTAGAAATACACAAGAGATCAGAAAGTAAGCACAAGCCTGTCACCGACTTCTGCTCTTGTGTCTGTTCGGCTTACTATGTGACCACAGGCAATATGGGTGCTTAGGGTGAGATTTCCAAAAGCACCTAAGTAAGCTGGAAGTATCATTCCAACTTGTACTCCTAACTCACTTACACATGTTTGAAAGCCCCACCCTTAGCCTTTGTGTCTCAGTTGTTCCCTTTGTAAAATGGAAATACTTATCTTAGAGGTACTACTAATTCTTTAACATTTGTAAACTGCTTTTAGCTCCTCAGACAGAAAGCCCAAAAGAAGTGCAAAGTATTATTCAAAATCGGCGAAGAAGAACGTTCATCTTAATAAATCACACCTGAGAGATATAGGCTTCTAACCTATATTTACACTACAGCCTGGATCCATGCTCTGAGATCTATCCACCAGCAGTCAATTTAATGGGTCTAATTAAGACTAGGGAGATTAAAATGTGTTTGTAAGTGCGGGGAGCCAGCTTTAAAAAAGCTGGCTCCCCATGTGTACCAGCTCCCAACTGCCTCCCCCATGCTCCTGTCTCTGATATAGAGGTAACAGCATGGGGGAGAGGGGCTGTGTGTAACGGTGAAAGTTAACCAATGAGCCCAGGTTCATCAATTAACCGTTTATACTTTAGCATCCCTAATTAAGACCTGCCAAATCACTCACAAATAGCTATGCAGTTGACCCTCCAAAGTATAGGAGTAGTTAATTTCCCACCCCTCAGGGTGAATTACTCTGCATTTACCATCAATATACTTAATTTGTCATCATGTTGCCCATTCACCAACCTTGGTAAGGTCCGTCTGATATGCTTCACAGACAGTCTTCTGTGGATTTGACTAACCTAAATAGCACTATAGTAGCTGAAATAATTGCTTTCACACTGCTCACTCCCCTTCCTAGATTACTGATAAATATACTAAACTCAAGAGGTAGTACAGAACTTTTAGGCATCCTCATTCTTCACTTTTTGTCAAGATGAAAATTGACACACTATTCTCTCAGTCTCTTGGTCACTTTTTGATCCATAACAAAATTTTACCTCTCACCCCATGACCTCCTTTAGCAGTCTCTGGTGAGCAACCCAATTAAAATCTTTTGAAAATCTATGTAATCTGTGCCCATCTTGTTCTCCTTTATCCATTACTTTGCTGACATGTGCAAAGCATTCTAATAAATTAGGGTGATACTATTTGCTTTTACAGAAACCTTGCTTATTGGATTCTATAATGTAATAATTTATAACATTATTTGTTCTACTCAACGAGCAGTTTGGAAATCAATGACTCAGGCACCCTCCCTGAAGTGAACTGGTGCAAAAAAATATCAAAACAAGGGAATAATTACATAGTTAACCCAATAGTTCCATACCTGTCCAAGTGAAAGGCTGCCACCTCCGCATTGTGTCTGTCATATCCAGCATATGGCTCTCCTTCTACTACATAGTCTCTGGCATATCTGTAATTGCAATGAATGATGTAAGACAATGATTGATGAGGGATTCTCCTCAGTAAAATTAAGAGCCACATGAGCAAGAATCATATTGAAATGAAACTGGCTCTGGGTCACACCTCCAAAATGATTTCTTGCAGGAGAAGAGAATGAGTTTAGTGAGATTAAAGAAGGTAAAGATTAGTAGTGGTTTCTGATATTTTCTGTCTTCTCTATTTATCCCTTTCCCAATGGTTCATAACACACCCAGGGCCCCGTGCCAGCAGCTCTAGTGTGACCAGGGACAAGTGCCAGCGAGCCTAGTACACCCTAGTATGCGAGCCTAGAAGAGATACAGCCACGCCAGAGAAGCTGCTGGTGTGGGGTGTTTTCTTCTGGGAGGAAGAGCCCACCAGACCACTGCTTTCATTGCAATGGTTCCCAGTAGAGGCCCACCAACTCTGTGGATATTGATTTATACCCACAGTTTCAGAATTTGTATCTGCGCAGGCTCCAGTGTTTTGACTGCCCACTCAACCTGTTAATTCTCAAGCAGTCTTTCTACATTCAATCAGAAAGATGGTTACATGTTTACACATGGGGGAGGGAGCCAGTGCACATGGAGAGCAAGCTTTTAAGCCTGAGCCCATAGGTTAACCTCCACAGTTCTAAGCAAGCCCATCTCTCCCACCCCACCTGTGAGGGCTTGCATGTAACCACGAAGGTTAACCGATAAGCCCAGGCTCATTGGTTAACCGTGTAAACGTGTATACCAACACATCCCTATTGACGACCTGATATGGAGCTGAGGGCAGGCAACTGCTTAAAAACTTCCTGCATCCTATGTAAAAAAGGCAAGAATAAACCCCTACAGCATTGCAAAAAATTCCCCTCTGTATCCTCTCTCTTCTCTCCTACGTTGCATACCACCACAAACTATGTGGCACTCCTAAAAACATTCCTGGATGTACATGTCCTTGATGTGTACAGCCATTTTGCCTGCCTATACAGAGTCATCCCATAACTGGAATGAGATTTAAAGCTTTGTGCACTGCTTTAAGGCACTCAGTTATTTTAAAGGCACTACAGAAATACAACACTACAAGATGAGCTACTGTGCAAGTTGTACCACCACCATTTCAGTGCCAAAAGTTCCAAACAAGGTGTGAAAGTGGCCATTAGAGAAATGATACTAGAAGTAGTCCAGTAGTCCACCTTTTCCCTAAGGAAAATTAGTTTAAAAGGCATTACAGGCATATATAAGTCACAAAATAAGCTCTATAGGAGAATGAGAAAATGTTCAACTGAGGCAGAAATGCAATTTCCCAACTGACAAATACAAGGAAGAACATAAAACACTACCTTCCACTGCTAGCACTACAGCCTTCTAGGTCTGTTTTGAGAATGATCAATTTCCACTTTTTGAAACTCCACCTCCTCCTGCCCCCATGTCTTGCTTTCCCGTAAGGCATGGGCTCCCAACCACCAGTCCACAGCTCAGTGCCTGGCTGCGAACCACTGGCTGTTGGGCATGGCACTCCGCCAGGCCATGCCCAGGGAGCAGGGCCAAAGCAGAGCAGGGTGGTGTGCAGCACCAATGGCAGGTGGATGGGGGCGTGGAGCCCATGCAGCCGAGTGTCTCCTGGGCCAAGGTGGAGTGGGGCAGCATGTGGCCCCGCAGGCAGGTGGACAGGGGCATGGAGGAGGCAGTGTGAAGCCTGCACAGTACGGCAGCCCCCTGCTCCTGCAAGTGATGTCAATCAGGCAGATGCAGTGCTCCCATCAGCACTTGTATGCCAAAATTCAAACAAGCAGAAGGGTGCAGGAAGCAGGGCAGCTGGGGGAATTCTAGAACCCGGGTTCAACCATCTGCCCGGCTCGCACCTCCATCCCTTGCGCCTGCTGCCAGCAGCACCCAACTGGGTTCGGCAGGAGAGAGGCAGTGGAGGTGGCTGGTTCAGGTCCCAATGAGGGAGGGGAGGGGACCGGTCCCCAGGAGAAGGTCCCAGCCAGGTTTCTCTCTGGTGGGGAGAGGGCTCAGTGGCCGCACTATTGAGTGTGGTACCTTGAGGAACAGGCAACCCTCCCAGCAGAGGCCTCGTGGGATTATTGGGGCCCCCCCTTACAGTGGGCTGTGGGGAACAGGCTCCTTCTCTGGGTGCCTGCAGAAGGGCCTTGTTCAGTGTGGGAGTGAAGGGCCCCGCGTGCTGCACAAGTCTTCCCACACCCCCACAACACGGGATGCGTAGCGAGGAAGAAGGCAATTGGTCAATTTAACCTAGTTACTGTTATAGCACCCCCAAGTCTGCATCTATCCCCAATCCCTGTCTTTGCAAGCCCCTGTTCTTACTAATGGTTCCTTTTTCAGGGTGACATGAACCACAAAGGGCAGCAACTATGCCCAGCTTCACAAAGTTACACTGTGAAAGTCGCTATAAACAAAATTCTGACAGGTATACCAAAAAAGAGAGAGATTCCTCATCTCACTGTGGGTGATCTGAAAGTCGCGTTTCTAAGAATAGCAAACAATATTGGGATTTTTTTCGTTGTAAATTTAACAACTGTAAATACTGGTGAACCTGGGTTAGTCTACATTTTTCTATTAAGTTCTCATTTATTTTAATACAATTTTAAGACTAAGATATAAAGTCACATTTTGCTCTGGATACAGATAACAGTCCACAAGCTATTCCAACAGCACTGCTCTGTAAAATTTCTCCTCCTCCTTTCTTCAAAATACTTTAGTCTTGTCTTTCCCCTGTCCCCTACCATTAGACCTGTAATTTTTTGCTTGATGAGAAACCTGTTTTAGTCGACAGAACAATCTCTATTTGAATACCATGAGGCATACTGAATAAATTCATGTAATCAAGGGAATCTTGTACTCTAGCCCCAGCCCGGCCCCCTGAGCTGGCGCACAGCAGCCAGCTTCAGCTCCAGCAGCTGCCATGTGGCGGGCAGCTGCCGCAGCTGAAGCCGGCTGCTCGTGGCGGCTCTGAGGACTGGGGTACATATTTTGGTGGACTGGTAACATTTTATTTGCATAGTCACATTACCGATTCGCCAAAAACTTGTGAATAGGTTTGCTAGTCCGCAGTATAAAAAAGGCTGAGAACCACGGCTGTAAGGCACCCATATCATGGCAACTAGCCTCTCACTGTGAAATATGACACCACTCCTCTTCGGGTATCAGCCATCTGGCTTGCAGACAGTGATCAAACCTTCCATTGCTGAACACTGGCTTCTGGCCAACCGTGTTGATTAGGCCTCTGAACTATAGAGAGGTTGGTTTGGACATTAACACTGAACATCTCAGGCTCAGCTGGCAGCCACGCTGAATATTATCAGATCATCAGCCTGGCTCCATTCCATCTTCTAAATACTACATTGCATCACATGCAATATGGACATATTAGTTTATAAATCAATGAATCAACAGGGAGGAGGAAAAAAAATCATCTAGAAAGCTGTTTTAGCCAGTCACTGATGGGAATAATTACCTCTTAGGTTTGAAGACCACTTTCTGTCCCCCTTCAAGTATTAGCAAAGCTTTCAGCTGGGTCCCTTTGTAGCCCACATCTGCTTTTATAATTTTCTTGGTAGCCATGGCATGCATAACAGCCCCTAGCTCTGGTGTCTCCTCAGGGTACACTTCCCGTGGTACCACCCACTGGGCAGCAATCTCCCAGGGGGACTGCAGCGTATGATCAAGTCGCGGATCTAGCTCCACTCGTAGACTTGCCATCATGCGGTGAAAGGCACGCTGATCCTCCCGGTTGGCAGCTGAAGTGTCCAAGTTGTCAATGAGGAAAACTTTTGTGAAAATGAAGATGACAAGGAGAATGGCCAGCAGCACCACTCGCTGCTTTAACTTCATGGTGACCTTCAACCCTTCTCCCCTGAATCTCTCCTTCCAAGGGCTATAGGAAGTCTATTAGAGATCAGGGTGAGGAGGAGGATATCAATGCATTTCATTCATAACTTTCACTCTTGTGGACCTATCCTTACTGACGCATCTTCTGGTACTCCTACAAATTAAGAATAATAAAAAAATTACTTCATGGGTACATATTCTCCAGTACTATCAACTCCAAAGCTGTTTTCACTAAGCATGTTAAAGAGTTGCTGCCCTTGCACCTTGTCCCAAAATTTCCTGTGAATTTTTGTGATTTCACAATCCCATTTTCCTCTTATGTAAATTCTCCACTGTCACTGTGTGAACACCCCCACGTCTCCCCCGCACCCCCCCCCCCACAAGGGGAATGGACTGGTACTGCTGAACTAAAGTTTTTATACATGCCTGCCAAATATAGGAGAAAAAAAATCTTTTATTGCGCTTACAATAATTTCAATTGTTACTTGTAACTACAGGGGACGGAGGAACATTTTGAAAGAATTATCACATTTCATAGCAGAAAAAAACATGTTTAAAAAAAAATCTATGGTCCCTATATCTCCAATTTTTCCGCACTGCCCCAGGGAAAAAAAATCAGAAGCGTGACATCAATTCCAGTGTATTAAATCCATCTTTCATAAAAGGCTACAAATGTGATGGCCAAAACATTTCCAGAAGAAAACAAACAGAGGAGATATAAACAATAGGCAATCAATAGCCTCACAGACACAATGGAAGAAAAAACCCACCACCTTGTTTTGAAACCTCAGCTAGGAGCAACTATGCTGTGGCACATCTGTGTCTTCATATTTAAGACAGATGCAAGACATCTCCCTATTCAATGAGTCCCTGCTGATAAATCGTTGTCAATTAAGGCCCATCTAATGAGCAGTTAATCAAATCTAGTTAAATTAAGTCAAGAAAAGAATATTCCTACATTATTAATTAAACCAACCAGAATGCAAATGAGAACTGACACTACATCACCATCACTGTGGGACACTTCAGGAGCTAATAGCAACTGCACATAGGAAATGTGAACTATGTTCTTCAAAATGGCCACAAACTGCATCCTGAGCTGTAGTAGGACTAAGCAATCAATAAATGGATGAGGCAGCAGTTACTTATTTAAGAAATAAGTAATATGTCAGCACTTGCTTAGTTATTTTATTAATCTACAACACAAAGGCAGCCAAGCACATCCCACTGACCAAATGCAGATTACAGCCAGCCTCATCTTCAGCATGGAAGTTGTGGCCTAGCTGCTTAGATCAGGATGGAGTGATGAGGCCCAGTAAGAGTTTGCAGGCCATAAACCCAGCCTTGAAGAGATGAGGGTAGCTGCAAATCTTCTTTGTTTTAATGGGCTCCTAGCAAGTCACCACTGCTATCCTCAGCAAGGCATAATAGGAGCACTCCCTGTATAAAATATTCATGTCAGATTAACGAAGCAAGATGGGAGACCACCTGCTGACGCGCTTCTAAACCAAATTACAAAGTTACAGTTACAAGAAGTTCCACACCCAAAAGAGCTCCATGTTTCGAAACTGACTCCTTTAATGCACAGCATAAGAAACAGTAACTTTAGCCCCATCATTTCCAGTTTGTCTCATTCCTGATTGTGATCATTTCTGGTTACACATCTTGCTTCTCAAACACTTTTAATAGTCTCATTTGCAGATCTTAGAATATAAACCATGTCATTATAAAGGCAACTTGCACGCAGCTCACATGTGAATAATTTATTTAATGTGATTAGTCATTCTCCATACCAAAGTCCACAAAGTAAAAAGGAGGCCAAATGCCCGTGCTGTTTCAATCTAGCACTATAGATATCTTATCTACATAATACTTATCTGATCTGTTAGTTATATAAAGCACCTCTATTGGTACTGAGCGGAAATGAGTCAGGAAGTTCCCAAAGAACTAAATTAAGAAGGAATTTTAGTTTATCTAGAAAGAGCAGGATTTCTCTACACAGAATGTTTGGGATATACAGGTCGGCAATGGGAACCAGCAGAACTCATAGCAAACATTCATCTGACTAAAAAGGCCACTCTCCAGTGTTGGATAGTGGGATTATCTTCACTGATACCATTAGGTCAAATATAGTATACTTGAGTTGCTCGGCTCAAAGTAGTTGGAGTGACCACACTGCAGAACACCAGTCAAAGGACACAGCGTGATTAGATTACATGTGATGAGTTGTAATCATGTGTTGTATCCTCCTTGCATTACACTCCTAGTGCTTCAGCAGAACTTGAGCTCCAATCACCCCTCCACTTCTGGCTAACTAGCTCAAATTTAAAACACCACTTAATTTGAGCTAGAGATTTGTGTGTGGATGGGAATCAGGTTAGGCCCTCAATCTAACATTGCAGGGAATACAGCTTCCCAAGACATTAGCATGTTCATCTTGAACTTAACAAAAAAGACCAAGCAGATTAATATGAATGCAATTTTACCTTTAAGCTCACCATATTTTCTTTATTTATTTCACTTCATTTTAAATATAACTACTATAGGAGCTTGCTTTATTTTTGTTTCCTTTTTAAGTCTCTCATAGGTTTATGAGAATTGACACTGGACCCTACACACCACGTCAGAACCATTATCTACAATGAAAACACTAAGGCTTTATTTATCCAAATACTGGACAGATTAAAGCACTTGGTGAAAGAGTGAGAGACTCTTTCACACTGGGTACCTAAAATTTAAGCACTTATGTATAAGGGGCATGATTCTTTGGAATGCTGTGCAGCCACAGATTCCTTTGAGTTACATGGGAGCTGGTGGTATTAAAACACTTCTAAAAATCAGCCCACTTATTCAGGCACCTACGCTGCTCTTCACTGGTATCTCCCTTCTCTCCAAGCCTACTGTGTGTATTAATTGGTATTCAATAAAAACATACTCTGGGAAAGATGGCCATTCTTTATTGGTCTCCTACACATGGTGATTGCTGTTGGAGTTAATACACAGCAGCAATCTGATCATCTGCTGAGAAATCATGATCAAGAATCATCAAAATTTGAATGAAAGGCAGCACGTTAAGAAAGGAGGACAGAATGCTGTAACACACGACTGGATTTTGTTGTCAAAATTGTGCCTCAAAGACTCCCTGATTTGAACTGTTCCACACTGTGCTCCTCTACTAGCCCTGGTATCTGGCTGCTCAAAATCAGCTGCCAGGTGATCCACCTCCATGCTCCACTACAGGGGAAACTTTTCACCCTTCACCTCACAATTATCATGAAACACACAGCAGGATGCTATGAAATTGATAATATTTTCCTCACGTAGCTCACAACTGCCAAAAAGACAGCCCAGTGGGCTTTTAATTTGCCAAACGCATAGTCTAAGATCATTCTGCACCTGCTCAGTTTATTGCTGAGGTGCTCCTTGCTGCTGTCCAAGTTTCCCATATAAAGCTTCATGAGCCCCAGAAGTAAGGGGTACGCTGCATCTCTCAGGGTCAGTATAGGCATTTCAACATCCCCAATTTGAATCTTCAGGCCTGGAAAGAGAGTCTCTGCTTGCAGCTTTCTGCACAGATCAGCATTTCTGAAGATTCACCTTCCCAAATCACTAATGAAGTGACCACGGATATCCACAAATGCCTGCAATACTGAAGAGGTACCCTTTTCTATTGATGTACTCTGTCACAAGATGGTCTGGGGCTAAAACTGGGATAGAAGTGCCATCCACCACCTTGCTAAGTTAGGGAACCTAACTGCCGCAAATCCATCCACTGTTTGACGCACACTGCCAAGACTGATAGCCTTTCCTAGCAGGATACAATTAATGGTCCTGCATTCTTACATTAATGCTGTCCCAACGATGAACTTTGACTCTCAATTCAATTGCAACCGACCAGTAGCAAATTGGAGTCACCACTTTGCTTCTTCATGGAGAGGGCAGCTCTCATTCTGGGGCCCTTGTTTTACAGTTCCAGGAAGGTGATTTTCATATCTGAAAGTTCTATAGCCACTGTTCATCACCCCAGACATGCATAAGTGTGATCCCACCATTCTGTGCTTGTTTCCTGAGTCCAAAAGAGACAGTCCTTCACATCCAGCTGTTCCATGAATGCCGAAAGCAATCTGGTGTTGTGTCTTTCCATGGCTCAACACAGGTTTGGCACCTCTGATTTGTGTTCAGATTGGGTGTTCATGTTATACTGCATGACCAGTCGTCATACGTTCACCACAGTAACCACAACAGCAGAGAGCAGAGCAGAATCCATCCTTTCAGATAGAAGTGGCAGGTGCACAGTAAACGGAGACTGCTAAAAAATGCCACAACACACAATTTGAAGCCCAAATAACAATGGGATAGAAAAAATAAATCATGGGACGTTAAGCCCACACCATGATGTGCTACGATTTATTCCACCTTCCCAGAACACCTTGCTACAGGAGGTGGTGAGTTGCACAATTGGATATCATGCATAGTGTACTGCTTTCTCTGTCGATGCTAAAATGCAAATTGTGGATGCATTCTGCTGACAGGAGCATTGTGAAACTATGCACAAGCTATGTAATACCACCAGTTTTTGATAACCGGCATAACTTTTGTTGACAAAACTCTGTAGTGCATACAAGGTCTGAAAAGTCCTTTCACTCTGTTCTTATCTCTAGTAACCATGCTTATTAAACAAAAGGCACAGTTCAAGAGTTCTGTTACCCAAGTAAACTCCATTTATACACCCTAGGAAGAAAATAATCACCCTCCTCACGTGTTACCACATTGCCTCAGAAAAACAAATTAAATATTTCAAAATAAAAACAATGTCAGGTTTCTAATACTGCTTTTTACTACATTCCCATAGATATTTTCTAATAGATTTCAACTCTGCTTCTAGACAGTTCCACATTATTTGCAACCACCAACCCTTCCTACACTCCATGCCTGTATTATAGCACTTTAAAACACCAAAGCACATTCATTATTCGCACAAACTTTGACTAAAGTTAAAAACAACAAATAGTCTAGGAGCACCCTAAATACTAACAAAACATGGTGCTCCTAGACTATTTGTTGTTTAAGTTTTTCCTGATATAGAATAACTACCCCTCTGAAGCTTCTGACTAAAGCATTCCCTCTCATTTTTCAAATAAAAACACAGTACTTTCCTGCCAGTCTTGAAGGTTACTCATGCTACAGCCAAACAGCAGCTATACCGCCTCTTTCCCCAAAATGGCATTTATAGTGGCAGCACCATACCGTAGACAGTTCTCTGCTACTTGTAGAGGAAATTGAATCCATTTATATTCCTAAGACTAGAGGTTCTGCAACAGCCAATCACCTCCAAGCCAGCCCAGCACTACATTCCAAATGAAAAAACAAACTGCAAGCATAGCACAACCCAAATGAGTATAGGGATGTCAGTGGCTAACTGGTAAGCATTACCTTATTGGTGACGGTTACCGATAGCCTGCCTGGGCTGGAACATCCCCACCTGCCCAGAGTGCGGCAAGCCCAACCCAGCAGCCCACCTTGCCACAGGGTTCCAGGCTAGCTGAAGCAGCTCCTGCACTGTGGCCATGCAGCATCTGAGAAATTATAACAGAACTGTATTTAGAGGGCAATACCATTACAGGGATAATGTTATCTGGACACAGTTTACAAGGCTTTCACTAGGTTATGATGATTTTCAAAGAAGAGAAATAGTAAGACAGAACAGGGAGAGGCCTCAGTCAATTCTGGACCCAGAATTTCATAGCTCAGCCACATGAAAAAAGTTTGGCAATAAATGCATTGTACAACTTTTCGTATGTGCTCACGTGCATGCTTAAATGGATTTTTGTCTTCTCATAAGAAGAGTCCTGCACTGTTAAAAAGTGGTATGTGTGTCTGCAAAAAGGATATGCAGCTAGCTATAAAGCAGATTTGCAGGGTTCTAAATACAAAATGTGTATCCACATCCATATCCCTAAAAATGAACCGTGGATATCTGCATCCAGAGATGTGTGAACATAAAAAGCAGGTATCTGCAGATTTGAAGGGCTCTACTCCTAAAACCAAAAACATAAGACTGTCATTTTCAGACAGACTCTGGTCCATCTTGCTTAGTGTCCTGTCTGTGAAAGTGGCCAGTACCAGATCTTCAGGGTGAGAGAACAGAATAGGGCAATCATGGAGTGATCAACCCAGCTTCCACTCCCAGGTTCTGGTAGTTAGAGGTTTGGGGTCATACTAGGCATGGAGTTGTCTTCTTGACACAATAGTCATCGATAAACATATATCCTTTTCTTTTTCAAACTGTTATACTTATGGACATCGTAAATAATACTTTACTACTAACTACTCAGTATCTTGGGTAAGAACATCCTGTTTAGAGGATTGTAAGGTTCAGCATAATAAATATGGGGAAATCTGTTGGAACCAAAAAAAGGTTTTAGTACAGTTTAGTTTAGGGATGTTAAAATTCTTTATAATTCTGTCTGCAGACAGTTCTCTGAGGCTGGGCCTACCCTAGAAGAAAAACCTTCCATTGCATCTCAACCAGTGTCAGCAGTAGCGGGAGCTTGAGGGGAAACAAGGTACTGGGGGGTCACCAGCATTTTAACATTATGTCATGGAAACCTGACACAAAGATAAAAATGTCAGTAACCACTGGCATTTTTTTAAAACCCCCCTCAAAACTCCCATTATTTTTACTACTGGGGGAGCTATAAGGAAAGGAGTAATTTAAGGAGTCTAAAGTAGAAAAAAAGGCCATACACACATAGAAAATGACATGAATTTCCATCTTGGTTTGTGTAGGAATGTCAATGTGTAGTCAACTATTCGATTAACTGATAAGCCTACGCTTATCAGTTAATCTTTGTCGATATAACCCATCCCCCCCACTTGCTGCCCCTGTACAAGGGGAGGGGGGGAGAAACAGGAGCTGAAGCTGGGGGAAGTCGGCTTAAAAGCCACTTCCACCCCAGCACTGGCTCCGTGGTGCCAGCTGCTTCTATCAGAGGCAGCAGTGCAGGGATGGGGCAGGAGACGCTACCACGAAGCAGTCTCTGTCAACAGAAGGCCCAAGTTGCCTGCGGACACAGTCTGCTCCGTGTCTGCAGTGAGTCTAGGCCCACCACGGACAGAGACTGGTCCCTGGCAGCAGCCCCTATCTGCAGGGGGTCTGAACTTCCCACAGACAGAGGGTTGCTGCTGGACCAGCTTCTGTCCTCAGAGAGCTTGGACACTCTGCAGACAGAGGCTGTTTCACGGCAGCCTCCCCTCCCCACAGCAGCCTCTGTCTGCGGGGAGCTTGGACCCCTCCAGCAGATGTGGGGAGCTGCTTTTTAAACTGGCTTCCTTTGCGGACCAGCTCCTGACACAGAGCGGACCAACTCCTGATACCGGGGGCAGTGGGGCCCCCAGAGAGACTTCAGAATAGTTGAGTAACTGGTAAGAATTTATGAGGTTACTCGACTATTCAATTACCTGATATCTAACATCCCTAGTTTGGTGTCAATGATGCTAAGAACAAATTCAGCTGACAAATAAAGAGAGCCAACTGAGATATGAAAATCCATCTGCAATCTTAAGTAATAATAGGCCCTATTCTGCCAGGTAATGAGCCTAACCTCAACAGAAACCGAAGATAGTAAGCACTTTTACAGAACCAGAAGCATAGAAGATCACATCTTCACTACAAATTTTGCTGACAACCTGCTAGACAGTACAAAAATCTACCTGGCTCTCCTGGGACTTTGGCTTGCAAGTGGCCCCAGAGAGTGTGGAGGTAAGGTAAAATGGCAAAAAATTATTTGCATTTGTCATAAGACACACACTGTCTTGAGTGATCGCCCACGAGGCTGGAAAAGACTGAACTGCACTCAATGCTTAGAGATACTTTTAAGTACTATAAAAATGATCACGTAACAGTTTTTATTGCTGAAGGAGGTCTCACTGTGCAGGTTTTAGATAGACTGTGTCTAATGATAATAAAACAACCCTAACCTTCACTGTAGTGCCTTTGAGTCCTATGTCAGAAATGGTTGGAGATACAAGACAGCACACAAACAATTTCTTATTACTGAAGATTAGACCAGAGCAACTGGGGAAAGGTCCACTATCTTTCAGCCTCTGAGATGGTCCCAACAACTAAAGAGATGGGGCACCTCAGGCACGGGGGCCAGATGCGGCACCCGGCTTGCTTGGATTCGGCCCCCTGAGGCTTGGCATTCCTGCCCAGCGTTGGGGAGCTCATGCGGGTGCTCCAGCCCCGCCACTGTGTCCCCACAAGGCTAGAGTACATGACAGCTACTAACCTGGTCCCCCAAGGTTCTGGCGAGAGAGGAGGGAAGGGAAAGCCTTTCTCCTCCTCAGTCGGGGCCACGTCCGTGAGGAACTTGGGGTTTTTGGTTTTGCGGGGTTGTTTTTTTTTTTTAATTTCTCACCTCTGTGCGGCCCCAACTGATTTTTCTGGGGGGGGGCCCAAAAAAGGCTCC
>JANRFK010004893.1:5719735-5733878 GCA_030068395.1 Apalone spinifera | reverse complement strand
GGCCCCGCCCGCGCGCTCCCCAACATGGTGGCGGCCCGGCGGCGGCGCCGCGCAGCCCCCCCCGCCAATGGGGCCGCCTCACCCGACCAATGGGGCCGCGCCTTTCCCCGCCGCCTCACCGACAGGCCCTCCAACACGCCAGCCAATGAGAGCGGCTCGTGGGCCGTCCCGCCCCCAGCCCGCCGCTGTTTCCTGGACAGCCAATAGGAGCGCGCCCTATTTCAATCCTAAGCCCCACCCACTTAACCCTTGCCTGCTCGAGGCCTGGGAGCAGGCAGCGCCTCCTGCTCTGGAGCACTATCAAGTGCCAGGAGGGGTAGGAAGAAGGGGCTAGGCCCCGCCCCTTCAATAGCCCCGGCCCCGCCCCTTCAATAGCCTCCTCAAATACAAAGGGTCCACGTGTCAAGGGAAGCTGGGACTTCACTGTGGATTAGCTACAGCAGGTTGAGGCCACCTTAAGCCTGCAGGGGTTTAACTAAGCAACTTTAAATCCACACAGTCAGTTGATTCACATTAATGTCCCCATGTAAACAAGCCCAAAAGGTCAACAGAGAACTGGTGTCTCCGCCTTTCAGTTACCCAGGAGCCACACCGGGCACCCACCCCCCATCTCCAGATCCACACCAATCCGAATCCCCTCCCCTTTGGCTACGCTGCAGGCTTCTTGCGCGAGAACGGCCGTGCGTGCGCAAAAACTGGCCGTGCGTCTACATTGCACGCGTGGTCTTGCGCAAGTAAATTTACAGTACAGCATCGGAACAGAGGGCTTCTTGCACAATAGTTATTCCTCTCCCCATGAGGAATAAGCCCTATGGCTAAAATGGCCATCAGACCATGGTGAGGGTGAGCTAGGGGGTGGGTAGGAGATTGGATTAGGATAGTGAAAAGATGGAAGGGACAGGTGGTGAGGGGGAGGGAAATGGAAGAGTTTGTACCCACTTGAGCACACTCCAAAGCCTGGCATGGAACCCAACCTTCCTGAACCTTTTAATTCCTCTGCTATCAGCAAATAATTGTGAAACCTTCCAGCTGTGGGTCTCAGTAGTAGATTGTCATCCACATTCTCTAGGGAGATCAGCACCAGAGCGACATGAGACTGAGACCAGTTACTCTATTAAATCATGTCATAGGTGTCTGTATAGGGGGGTGATTGAAGTGTGGGGGGGGAGGGGAACCTCAGGCCTGGCAACTGGATGCAGCCCTTGGTTTGCCTGGCTGCGGCACCTGAGGCTCAGGGCCACCCCCAGCATTGGGGAACCTATGCTGGCACTCCAGTCCCTCTTCTCCCCTCCCCCATGGCAATAGAGCATACAAAACCTGCTAGGCTGCGCCCCTTCTAGGCCCTAGTATGGCAGGGAATGTGGGGGGTGTCTTTCTTCTTCTCATTCAGAGGACCACAGTGAGGGGTTTTTTCCCCCCTGCTTCTCATTTGTGTGCAGCCCCTGAACTGATTTACACAGCACCTGAAAAATGAAATAAAATACGCAATTTGAGCTTTACAAATTGCTTAGCTTAATCGAGTCTATTTCGAAATAAGCTATTTTGAAATTTGGCGCTGTCTACACAGCACCAAATTTTGAAATAATGCGCTATTTTGAGCTATCCCGTAACCTTCATGCAATGAGGTTTACAGGGATGATGAAACAGCATGCCTGTTATTTCAAAAAATATTTCAAAATAACGGGAGCATTTCTAAGACGTGGGGTATCTATTTCAGGATACCTTGGTATCCCAAAATATATCCGCTGTGTAGAGGTACCCTTGGATTCTATTTCTCTCTCTTCCACCATGTGACCAAGCTATTTATCCTTTCCATGCTATAACATGGAGATTAATTATCTTCACCACACAAAGCTGTTATGAGGCTTATAGATCAGCTATAGAAAGCTATCAAAATACTCTGCTAACTAAGGGCAGAGGAGGTTAAATGGGTCCCATCCTTTCTCTGGAGCCCTTCAGACCCACAACTGTGCAGAAGACATCCCATTTGGGTCACTAGCAACTGGGTGGCATTCCACTTTCCCCAGTCATGATTATTTTGACTGTTAGGAAAGAAACTGCAGGGAAGAGGCAGAGACTAAAGCCATAACAAACATTACTATTAACAATAATGTAAAATTAGTGCTCTTACTGCTGGTTCTGGTCCACTTCCGTTTTCAGCTTTGAGAGCATTTGATGGACAGTGCTGCAGAATGGCAAAAACATTTTTATTAGTTTCAAAGTTATATGCCTCATAATATTGCACAAAATGAAATAAGGAGACTACATGGGGTGACTGTACATGCTTCAAAAACTTAAAATGCTTTAATCAAGCATAGGATTGCCAGCTGTCTGGCTTTTGACCAGAATGCACAGTCGAAAAGGAACCCTGGCAGCTCTGGTCAGCACTACTGACCAGGCTGATGACAGTAGCACAGTGGGGCTAAGGCAGAGTTCCACTCTACAACAGTGGTGGGCAACCTGCAGCCCACCGGGGTTCCGCCTGCGGCCCACATACTCCCCTCTGCCCTCTTCTCCCATGCCTCTTGCACACTGAAGCTCCACACTTACTTAACCCCACCCCTACCTCCTAGAACTTTCGGAGCACCACAAATCAGCTGATTCATGGCTGTTCAAGCTCTGGGAGGGAGGGGGAAGAGTGCAAACGGGGAGCGAATCAGGTGATTCATGGCACTCCGAAAATGCAGGAAGGGAGGGGGAAGAGCCTCTTATCCCTACTCCTCCCCCCCTCTCTTCCAGCACTTTTGGAGCACTGTGAATCAGCAAGTGGAACCCCACTGGGCTGCAAGTTGTCTACCACTTTCAATCTTCTGGCCCACCGGGACAAAGCAAGACCGCTCATGTGGCCCACTCACTAACCTTGGTTTCCCATTCTTGCACTGGAAACAACAATCAAAATCGTTCTAACAAAAAAGCCTTTTTCTTTACAGAAAAACTATACTTTTAAAAATGTTTTGTAAAGTCACATTTCCTTGATGTTACTTGTGCTACAGGTTGTGAATCATCCTAACAGTTTCAAATAAAACATCTGCAAAATAGATTTATTTTTTTTAAGAAACATGCCCTCAACTCCCACTCCATCTGCTTCATTTGCTAACAGTGCCCTTTCCATTTCTTCTGCTCTGCTTCTCTTGATAGCATGTATGGGCCTGACAGTTGTTTTCATATTGGTCTCCCCTTTCTTGATCCACTTGTTTCTTTTTTTCATTTTAGTACCAGTATTCAGGCAGAAATTCTTCCTCATAGCACTGCTGCAGGTGTGGGTCAGTCAAAATTTAACTCTTTCCATCCTGTTATCTGTCAGCATGCAGCCCTCTAATGCTTTTGTTCCCAAATCATTGCTGACAGATGAGAAAACAAGCTTTTTAATATCACAACATGCAGAATTATTAAGCGTCTCCGTCATCTTAACTCACTGCAAGAATATTGAATACTTAATATTTAGTTATTCCAGTTTGTTGAAACTGACTCCTAGAATAAGATAACAAGTTATATGAAAATATAAGAGGATGGGAACAGGTTCTCATTTTTTTTTAAATGGGCTTTTAAAATACTTTGCTCTTGCAGTATAAAGCAGTCTGCATAGTTCCTATGGGAGCCGTGGAGTAGATCTGATTTCATGGTATTCCAATTACTAGTTAGTGGAACTATTATTTCAGCCCCACATATGGATTCGTGACAAAGAAATCCTATGAAAAACAAACACCAAGATATTCAGAGGTCTTTGGATTCCTGTGAAAAACAAATGAACAGCTCTAGAAGATATCTGTGTAGACTGTAGCCCTCTGAAAATGTGCTTTCCATAGTTAATGATCAGCCAGGAAGTGCACCTCTGAATGCTCAGGGACATACTAGATTAACATACACATACCCCTGCAAGTAATTATATAGACTTTTATTATTTTTCATGCTTGTAATAGATGTTCAGTAGTCAAAAATGTATTCAATTTGCAATTTAATCTAGTAGGAGTTTCTGGAGCACTGTACATGAATAATAATACCACCACCTTTTTGCATAGCACTTTTCATCAAAAGTTCTCAAACCACTTTACAAAGGAGGCCACAGTATTATTAATCCCATTTTACAGATGGGGACATGATTTGCCCAAGGTCACCCAGCAGGCCAATGGCAGAGCTGAGACTAGAACCTAGCTCTCCTGAATCCCAGTCCAGTGCTCCATCCATTCGGTAACAATGCCTCTACACTGTTGAAATGCAGGCTCTCTCAGGAGGAGTGAAATGGCTAAAGAGTCACTTGTGAATGGGATAGAAATATTCTCTCTGTGATACTCTCCCAGAAGACATTATGGCAGCTTGCTCAATATTCTTCTCTCCTTCCAACACAATTCCTGAGGATGCATCTTTCCAGAGAAGCTGTTGTGCTAGAAGACTATGCCTGCACAACACACGAGTTCTGTTGTGTCTTGCTTTTTCCTGTACTCACTAGTACCTTTAGATAGTAGGTGTTTAGGGCCCGGATTTTATTCCGTATTGCCTGGTCTTTGATGGGAGTTGAGAAGTATGAGGCTTAGGAAATGGGGGCATACACATGGCAAGTCCACAGTATCTAGATACTATGGGAATGAGTGTAATATAAGAATCTACATAGACAAAGTCTGCCCTTCTTCTGACCTCACACAACTCCCTCCAGAGGAAGCAGGGGGATCTCTCTGGGGAATGAGATGTGAGATTCGGACAGAGAGGGGGTGGAATGCTACCCATTACATTAGATGAGTGGTCTCCAGCGTGGTGCCTGCGGGCGCCATGGCGCCCGCCAAAATCTGAGCAGGTCTCGCCCCCGGGCACGTGGCACATGGGTGTCCCCTGCCCCAAGCACACGACATATGCGTGGTGCCGGCCCCGGGCGTGCGGGGCATGGGTGGCCCCTGCCCCGGGCGCTGGCGTATGACCGGCCCCGGCCCTGGGCCCCCGGCAGCCCCAAAAGGTTGGGGACCACTGCATTAGATTTTCTTTATCTAGGTTAGACAGTTTCCTCCTCCATGCTCAAACACACCAAAGTGAGCACTCTGGGGTTAATCACTAGGCAAAGGGATTCTTTGGCAAAACATGGCTCCCATGTTACCTGGGAACTGGAAAGGAGTGCAGAGGTATGGGACTTCCTCAGAGGTTAGCTTCCAGTGATGCCTTCAAGAGCCATACATTTTGGAGGTTGAACTCTTTAGCCATTTCACAAGAAGGCACCCCCACTACAAGGCTCATCCAGGGAACTTCTGGAATTTCCCATCCTCTACACCCAGACATGGCACGCTTGACACACAGGATGGTCCCTAGAGATTTTTCTTTATAAGCCCCATTCAGAACATACTGTAACTCATGTCTGCAACAACCAATTTGCTTGCCAGTTGGCATGTTTGAAATACACGAGGACTAGACTTTTTCTATAATTTTTTTTTTTAAGTTTAGGAATAAAGATTTAAGTTCTGGCTGATAAACCTACTTGGCATTCCTTGTGGCTCATGATTTATTGATCCGTGTGTTTCAGCCCAGTCAGGATTCCAAGATGTCACAAACATTTTCATGCACACAAGCAGATGCTATCATTCCTATTTATTGATATGGACGAGAAAAAATTATTACTACCATTAAAATTATTAGCACCTCATTGTTAGAACTGGATCTCTGTCAGCTGCCAAGTGGTTAAAGATTTAAAGATCCCACAATTAAAGTTTACATTACCAAGCAATTAGCACTTCACATTAAGTGCTAGGAAATCAACTACATTCCAGACCTGCTAGAAATGAGGCTGGTTCAGCTGGGTTCCCTCAGCTCAGTGAGTCACAGGTGGAGGAGGGAAAGGAGACTGAGTTCTGATGCTAAGTCACCTTTGGTATCTGGCAGACCTATTAAGGTCCAAATGACTGAAGCTTCATTCCTGCAGACTTTGGCAGTGGGAAGAGAGTGGACTCGAGAGAGGACACACATTGAACCATGGGAAGAGACTGGTGAAAGTGAAGTTGGATAGAGTCTGGACTGGTATTGGGCCAGGAACCAAAGATTATCTAAGAAACCAAGAATGGAGATTCTCAGGAACTGCGGAGTTGGGACTGGCTTGAGAACACAATCAGAGAACCATAAAATAATTATCTCTGCTCCAGTCGAATTGCTGCATCCCCAGAAGAGAAAACTTTAGAAGAACACCTAGGCTGTTGCCAGATGCTGCACAGATTCTCCTCACTTGAAGCAGTCAGATAAACTTGCCAATACAATAAATCCAATGTTTACAAGCAACCACAGAAATTCCAAAGCAAAAAGTTCCACCATGGTTCAGATTGCTCTGTGCAGTTCCATGAAACACTGCTGTGAAAAACCGCACCGGCATTGAAAAGATGGGAACAACAAACCTAGGGTTTAAAACCAATTCTGACAATGCTGACACCAAGCTTTGTGCCCTGTTAGCACACAGAGCATTAAACTGGAATGTTCTCAATGATCAGCCAGCAAAAGGAAACAAAACATTTCGCTGAGCACATCTCCCCCACTTGGGGAGAGGATAGGCAAGACAATGAACTACATGTGACAGATGTCAGTTGCTTCATCTTATTCACAACTGGAAGGCACTCAGACATTATGTGGGTGAGTGTGATATAAGAACGTGCATAAACAAACAACTTTAACTTTGCCCCACAACAAAGCTCTCATCATGACTGCAAAGTGCAAATGGTTCTTCAGTCTCTAGTCAACAATGCCAGACCCTTCACAGCTCACTTAATCAATGGGATGAAACCTTGGACTGGGACAACTGTAAAGCCACTTTGATGAGCGGATTTCCAGAGTGGATCTTAGACTTATCCAGTACCAGTACCCACTCTCACTCTGCAGATCTGCCTATACAGTACCCAGGACACACAGGCATCCTTTCCTCTCTCATTTCTTTGTTTGAAAAAGAAAAGTTTTCTAATTGACTTGCCACAGGGCTTTAACAACCAGCTAACAAAAACAGACACCAGAGTGGTAGTGGGAAAAAATCCAAGACCGAGTGAGGGAAGCCTCAACCTGACTGAATGAGCTCTGAGCTTTTTGCAGCTGCTGCAGCTGTTCATAAGGAAGTGAAGGGCAAACATGAGATCACTTTTAGACTCACTGAACCCTGCCCCAGGAAAGGACAAAGCAAGGAGAGAGGATTGGTCCTCATGGATACTACTTTCTAAAAGATTCCAGGTGTTTACAGCACTGCTAAATTGAACCCACAAAGGCCACCTGCTAACTAAAATAACAACAACAACAACAAGTTTTTTATACAGATCAACAGATTTTAAAGTGCTTCACTCTCTTTAAGCACCAGTCCTGCCAAGAGAGACAACAATGCTTACAGGAACAATTGACATCAAACTCAGCACGCACTGCATGCAGAATCCATGAAAAACAAAAAAGTGTTCTCAATGATGAGCACCCAGCCTCTTAAATTCTGCCCCATCAAATCGCTCACAATTACTACAGAGCATCAGTGAACCAAATAAAAGCTACCACCTGGCTCTCTCTCAAAGCAGTACATAAAAACTTAAATTGCTCTTATTCACAGTGAAGTTATAAAAAAGTTTGACATTTCATACAGTACCTCATGCAATTCTGGAAAACCATGGACAGTTCAACAATTCAAGATTGCCTAAATATAATATTCAAGTTTCTCTATGGCATTCATCAGTGTAATATATGAACATGTAGCAAGATTTTCTTACTGACAAAAATGATCCCACATATTACTACCATGATAAATATTTCTATAGACAAAGCCACTGTGGGAATAAATTATGCACGGCCCATATCTGTTGATAAAAATTAATCCACTCCATTAAAGCAGGAGCTAGTCATGTCAGACTGAAACCTCAAACTTTACACTTCACAACAAACCATACACGTCTTGAATATACAATGTTAAAAAGGTATACAAGGGCCCAGTCCAACTTCCAATAAAGTCAAAGGAAAGACTACCATTAGTTTCAGCAGATGCCTACTTTGAGTTCTAAACCAGAAAAAGCAAATCCAGAGAGAGCTGAAGTTGCTTGGCAGGTCACTGAATTTGTTTGTTTAATGGTGGAAGCAAGACAGGCCATTAAAGATGGCATCAGAATTATTTATTCAAGGTTAGATGGTAGTTGCCATAGTTTAGCATCTGAGGCTTTTGCCTCTTCTTTCACATGTGTGTTTAATGGCTCATCTTTTCTCGAATTACCCTTAACTACAAACCAAAGTATTTCTGTTTGGGTTATACAAATAAGAAACAGTGCAAACAGCCTGCCTCTCCACCCTCAGCAAAGTGCTTTTAAGCATAGAACAATGCAGTTCTGGCTTACATTACAGAAATCTACAGTGTATTTTTCTGTTTTCCCCAGCGCATGTTTGTACATGTGTGTCCCTGACAAGTTCATCTCCTCCCCTAAACACAGATGCAGGCACCCCTACCTTGCTGGCACCATGATAGGAAAAATCTCTCCAAATCAATCCAGGACACCAAACTGACTCCTGATTGTCCCCTCCCTTTCTGTGTTCTCTCTTTTGAGAGCTGTCAGATTCCAGCCTGATTACCCAGTGGAGCAGCAGCCAGCTGATCATAGATCATACTAGACTAAACTTCCTGGTGGCAGGAGGGAATAAGTCCCACTCCCTTTGCTACATACCTTCCTGACTAAGGCAAAAGGTATTCAGAGCAAAGAAATGAAAAGCAGTGAAGTCAGTGATGGTTTCATGAAACCCAGATGTTAGTTTAGGTTGGTTTCCCATGAAACACAACTAGTTCTCTCATCCTTCAGTGCCACAAGCTGTGCCAGAGGTGAGGGCAGAAAATGAGAGACATTAAATACACCTCATTCCTGAACAAACACAAACTATGTCTAAAAAGAAAGTCAAAGGAGGTCTTTTCAAGTTGCCTAGTTCTGCCATAGCAAAAACAAACCCATGGAGTTAACGTGATTAACATATTTTTAGCGTATTCTTGTTTTGCAGCAGGGAAGTGAGAAATAACCCTACACATTGAAAAGCACCTTTAAAATGTTTTCTGCAGATGCATTGATTTCAAATCTGGTCTAGTGTAGACTGGGAAACATCAATTGCTAGAACAGATAACTGTTGATTTTCTTAAGATAAAATCTGGTGATTAAAGCCTCATGCAGAAATTATGGGTCTTATTCAAAAGATGTTTAATGTCTCACGTAGGTTGGGAAACAGACTGAAGGAAGACTGAAGAGGTTATGCAGACTGGTAAGCTCCATGGAGCAAGCACGCAGTCTTGGGTATGCACAGAACTACACCAAGCACAACGTACAATATCTACAGGACAGGCAGGGATCAAACTATTAAAAACAGTAGTAATCGCCCCAGCTCCTCCCACTTGTCACAACAGTTTTGGCTAGGAAATTAAGAATTGCATTTGAACCAGCTGACAGTGCAAGGGGAATCTGAAGCAGGCAGAATGTTAGTAACCATATTGGAATTTGGCCATAATAATGTTTACACATCCACTGTTATAAAATGTGATATGGGATCTTTAAATGACTGGGAGTAGTCAATACTTTGGCTAACCCCCAAAGACGGAAGGCACCACACCTCAAACAATGCAGGGCTGCGAAACCGGTTCAATGCTGACTCACAGGAAAGGAGGACACCTATTGAGGGCTCGTGTTTAGTTTGCTGCAAACTGGGGCATAGATCTATTCTGCACTAGTCCATTGGAGTGTAACTGTTTGTGGGCCCCCTACTGCTACATTCTGAATTTGAACCAGCTAGAAGTGCAAGGGGTTCCTGGACTAGCTCAAAGCACACTAATGAACGTAACATGAATCAGCTAGGTGAACCCTGACAATGGGACCAAGGCAAGCTAGCATACTGTAGATTCACAGCCAAGCTTGCCACAGTCTAATTGTTCATATAGACCAGCCCTGAGTCACTAATCTCCCTTCCTGCAACCTATAGGTGTTTTTTGCACTTCAGCCAGCCTAATGCTGATCACAGGCATTCCTGCTTCACTTGCAAGATCTGACGGGAGTCTCAGAAACGGGTGGAAGGGTTAAAGGTATAAGAAAATCTACACTGGAAACAAGCTCTAGCACTAGTCAAGAACTATAGGGTAAACCAAGGAATTCCTCTTGACCTGTATCCTCTGTATACACACAGCCCAATCAAACCTGGAATTTTCCTCTCTGTAAAGCAGTGGGTAGGCAGCTTGCAGTCCGAGGGCCACACGTGGCTCATCGAGACGCTATTTGTGGCCCACAAAGCATTTTGTTTACTGTTGCTCACAAGCAGGATGGCCAGATTCCTCCGGTTTCCATCCATGTCACATTTTCCCTACCAGCATTACTAGAGTGACATACATGTAAAGCAAGGACACACGAAGTGAGGTGTGTGCTGATTGCACACAACATTGACTTTGAGAGGCACGTGCTCATTCTGCATCCAAAGTGTTGCTATGCTTCCATCGGCACATCCTGCAGATTCTAGGTATGCAAGCACAGTGAGCAAAACTACCCTATTCCAGGAGACTGTCTTGGTTACAACAATCTTGTGGCCCAGCTTACGGGGAACACTGCTTACAATCAAAACTTGTGAATAAAAACTGATCTATTATCTCCAGTTACCACAGCAGACGTGTGTGCAGTCAAACAAAAGATATCAGGACTGGGTCACAAATGCCTATTACAGGGACAGAAAAGACAATGTACAGCCATACCGCTGTGTGAAGATTTGACACACCAGGGTGACATGCCATAGCCTAGAAAGAGGCATACTTTGAAATTTTGATCAATAATTCTTTTTCTTATAGAAAGAGTCCAGTCTTATAACTGGACTCTTCTCCAGCTTACACTTTTAGATATTTATATAGCCAATATTTGCACTGAATTTTTTGCATACAAGATTAATTTGTATTGGATTGCAATATTACTTTATAGAATGTTAAAAAAAAGTAACTCATTCTACCCAAAAGAGATGATGAAATCCATCAGTAATATATCAAGCCAAAACACATAATCAAGAGAGCGGACAATTGTCTGTGTGACTTGAGGAATCCCTTTCCCTAACTGTCCACAGGGTGTCAGTGTTATTTCATGCTATTCCGTCTTATGCGGGAATCAGGCAAACTCTGTTCAGACTAATTCTCCTCCAAACTGTTCTTAACCTTTTGCCTGATTTTTGCAAAGAACTGCTGCTTACACCACAAACTTCCCTCCTTTTCCAAGTCAGCAGCCGTTAAATGGGATTAAAACAGATTTCTAAAAATGGGACACGTGTACACACACACACCAGGTAGAGTAGGAAAAGCAACTGGAAGATATGGTGAAAACTCTGAGGGGGGTAGCCATGTAAGTCTGTGTCTGCAAAAACAATGAGGAGTCCTGCAGCACTTTAGAGTAACAGATTTATTAAGGGATAAGTTTTCATGGATAAAACCCACTTCATCAGATGAATTGGAATGGAACTTACAGAAGCAGCAGTGTATATAATGAAGAAGTTGCTTATGGTTAATGAAGCTAATCAAATCAGGGCAGAAGTGGGTCATTCATAGCATTTGGTCTGGAGAGGTGAATATTTAGAAAAAGGGGAAGAAAGTTACTCACCTTGTGCAGTAACGGTGGTTCTTCGAATTGTGTCCCCATAGTGCTCCACTCTGGAATTCTGGTGGTACTTGTTCTATGGCACCCAGTTGTAGAAGGTGTGAAACCTCTTGTTGGAGAAGGGTTTCGTGAGATGGGTCCCTGAAGAGGGATGGGGTGGGGAGGGTGGGTAGGAGGCAGGGGAAGTAAACGGGATAGCATAGCCATGTTGAATCAGTTCCAGGACCCATTTGTCTGATGTGATGAGGGACCATTGGTGGAAAAAGGCCCGGAGAGTGTGATGGAATTGAGAAAGGCTGGTTGCAAGTGGTGGTGGAATGGCTTTCTGGCTCTCGACCTGTTTTTCAAACCTGCTGTTTGTTTGCAGGTGGGTGGGTTGCGGAGGAGTGTTGTTGGTGTTGGCGTTGAGGTCTACGACGCTGTGGTCTTTGCTTTTGACTGAAGTTGTATCGGGTCTGTTGTCTAAAGAGGTCCCTGGGCCACTGGTAGGTCTGGTACCTCATTCTCTTAAAGGGGGAGTGTACATTTCCAGGGTCCTGAGGGTGGTATGGGAATCTTCATGGAATGCAACATCTCGTCCGTCTTGGCTGCGAATAGGTTGGTCTTATCAAACGGTAGATCCTCAACCTTCTGTTGTAAATTCCTCAGAACCTCCGATGCCTGAAGCCAAGAGATCCTTCGTAGAACAACTGCAGATGCTGTAATATGGGCCACAGTGTCTGGCATGTCCATAGCAGACTGTAAGGCGGTACGGGAGACGGTGCGGCCCTCCTGCATAATGTTGAGTAGAGTTGGTCTCGTGTTCTGGGAGGTGTTGGAGCAGATCCTGTAGTTTGGAATAATTGGCATGATCATAGTCCACGAGCATTGCCGTATAATTTGCTGCTCTGAGGATCAAGGTGGCGGAGGAGTAGACCTTGTGGCCCATGATGTCAACTTTCTTGTGGTCTCTGTCCTGTGGAGTGGTTCTAAGGTTAGGTTGTCTTCCCTTATGCTGAACAGAGTCCACTACTACGGAGTTTGGAGGGGGATGAGTAAAAAGAAAGTCCATGTCTTTGGGGGCGATGAAATATTTGTGGTCAGCCCTTTTGTTTGTCGGAGTAATTGTCCATAATAGCCTCGCCCATGGGGAGCGCTATTCTGGAGTAAGTGGGAGGTTGCAGTGGGAGTAGAAGCTGGTATTGCTTCACTTGCACCTCCTGAAGGCAAAGCTGGATTACTCAATAGGCAGACTAATCACGTGCTGAGGGCACCAGCAAAGAAGGGGCACAAAAAAAAAAATTAATTTTTGATTTGATATTAAAAAAAAGCATCGAAGTAGTCATCATGGGAAAAATCAGAACTTTGTTAGACTTCCTTACACTCCACTGCACACTCTTCCCCCATTTTTCTGTTCTTTTTATTACTTATCCCCACCTAAACCAGGGGGGCAACCTAATAACGTAGATCTGATTTCCTCGCATTATTTCGATCCTGTCATGTATTGCAATAAATTTACGTTTTATTATTGATATATTCTTCTGAGTTATATGTACTTTTGTTTTTTTCTTTCACACACACACACACACACACACACACACACACACACAGTGTACATGGTGTAATTTGTTTTTTTTTTAAGTTCAGATAACTGCCCAAATATGTTTTAAGAAGTGCCCCTTATCTCAATGATCATGTGTTGAAATCTCTCTCATTCTTGCTGGGAGGCATATGCAGAGGCAACAAGTGCAATTCTGGAGTCCTACTCAAAGATTGTGGATGCATTAGAACGGTGGTCACCAACCAGTACATCCGGATCTACTGGTCGATCTTGGAGCCTCTGACAGGTGATCCTGACAGGTTTGGTCAAGAGGCTATCAAGTGCCAGCACTTCAGCTGCCCCCTCCCCCCACCGCTGTGCACCTCCTGCCCTTTGCCTTAGAGCTGCCCCTCCCCTAGGGAGCCTCCTGCTTTCTGGGCAGGGCAGAGGAGGGAGTGGATATCAAGGTGCCCCCTCCTACTCTCTATACTTTCTCCACAGAACAGGGTAGGGAGCACAACAGGACCTGGGAGGGAGTTTGCTGGCTGCTTTTGGGAGTTGTCCAGGGCCAGGACAGAGGTGAGCCTGCCTTAGCCCCACTGCACCACCACCCAGGAGCCAACAGCAGTGCCCAGCTGGAGCCCACATCCCAAATTCCTACTCTAGTCATCAACCCCCTTGTGCACCTCAAGCCCCTGCCCTAGCCCTGAGCACCCCTGCATCCATACACCCTCCCAGAGCCTGCACCTAGAACTCCCTCCTGCACCCCAACTGCCTGCCCCCAGAGCAGCTCAGAGCCCCTCGCACACTCCAGATCCCTTATCCAAGGCCCCAAACCTCTGTCCCTGCCTGATGAAACTGAGTGAGGATGGGCTGGAGGAGGGGCGGGGCCTTGGAGAAAGGGTGGGAAGGAGGCGGGACAAGGGTATTTTATATTTGAGGTAGATCTTGGATTGCACTTAAATTAAAAAAGTGATCTCGTGCTCAGAAAGATTGGAGACCACTGCATTAGAAAGTATAGCTGAAGACCAATCACAAAAGGGAGAAACTATACGAG
>JANRFK010004893.1:5705890-5719635 GCA_030068395.1 Apalone spinifera | reverse complement strand
TGAAGACATATCAAAAGATATCTTGCCTGATACTAACTACAAAGAAGCCCAGTCTCACAAGCGAATCAGTAAAAAACAAGCAAATGATAGCAGTGCAACAGAAACAGCATTGAATCCTAGAGACAAATTTCTCATGTCTACTTACTACCTATAATTGATACACTTGAAGTTCATATGAAGGGGAGAGGTGAAGTGTACAAAGTAGTATCAAGTAGATTTTCTTTTCTAAACGATATGGACTTATCTGACGAACAATATTCACAAGGAACAATTCCCAAAAGCTAGTTGACTCATACCCTGTTGACTTGAACATGAATCTCTGTGGAGAAGTATGGCAGTTCCACTGTTATACGTGCACAAAGTTTAATGAAACAGGAAAAATGAAATTCAGTCACATTGATTTTCATGACACAATATTGAAAGACGGCATACAATGTGCATTTCCAAATGTAGAGATCACACTATGTATTTTTCTAACATTGATGATTACGAACTGCTCCGCAGAATGCTCTTTTTCTCAGCTGAAAAGAATAAAAAAAAATCCTCAGAGAACAATGTGTCAGAACAGACTTGATTCACTTTCCTTATTGTGTATGGAAGCGGACATGCTTCATCTAGTCATCTTCGATGAACTTATCCAGAATTTTGCAATCAGAAAATCTAGAAAGAAGCTATTTTAATTTCAGCATACATGTAAGTTGTGTGTCATTTCGAAAAATAAAATGTTATTTTATGGTATAGTATTGTTTTTATTTTGAATTACATATGGGGGGGGGGCACCATAATCTTTTCAGTGCTTAGGGCCTCTAAAGGTCTTAATCCAGCCCTGTCTGAAGGTCTCGCTCCTGCGCCAAGGTCACTCTTTTGAAAAGGTCTTGGAACTTTCTCCCGGCGCCACTGGATGGTGGGGCTTCGGCTGTGACTGTCTTATCAGGAGATGATGATGAATTGTGTAAGGGGGATCTAGCCTCTTCTTCGGAGAGAGTGTCCTGTATCTCCGAGTGAGCTGGAGAGTTTGGCTCAGTCATCGAAGCAGTGACAGGAGGCGAGGCCGGTGGTGGTCGAGAGATGGTAGAAGGGGCACGGTGATGGCTCTTCTTGGGATGTGGCTCCCATTGAGTGGTGTATGGTGATGGTGGGTAGGCATACTTCTGTGCATACCATGGTGGAAGAGGAGGAGGGTATGCATACTATACTGTGCCAGGTTACCAAGAGGGCAGTCTTTGGGCCGGGCTGGAGTGTTGAGAAGAAAACCTGTTCCTTGATTCCGTGCCGATCTCACTGGGGGAGCGAGAAACATTGGAAGACCTACAGGACCGCACCAACTGTATGGACGAACCCAGTGAAATCGGTGCCTTTGGTGTATGACTTTGCACCGGAGATTGGTACCGGTCTCATCCTTCCATCAGTGCTGGGCAATGTGGCTTAGTCTGTGCCGAGGCATGTGACTTAGTTGGTGCTGAAGGCGGCATCAGTGCCGAAGGTGGCTCCGGTGCTGAACGATCTGGCGGAGGCATGTCAGTGCACGGCTGCTTTGGCGTGGATATCGGTTCCGTTTTTGTATGGTGCTTCGGTGCAGATCGCTCTTTGTGTTGGCCTGCGCCGAAGGTGTATCTGGTGCCGTAGATTGCGGTGCCACTGATCTGTTTTGGCTTTGAGTGGGCTCTCTTGGGCCATGCCGATGTCTTAGGCAGTGCCGTACCAGACGTTCTGGGTCTATCCTTGGGGCTGACCCATGCGGCAGTTGGTGCCGACGATAGCAAGCGAGTTGGGAAAAGGCCCGTTTTCAATGCCGTGAGGCCAGAGTGGGTAGAGGGGCGATCTTTATCCGTACCCTTACTCTATGAGGCCGGTTTTGGAGCCGCAGGAGAGCCCTCTGAAGACAGGTGAAGGGACTTCTCGTAAAGGAGTGTCTGGAGTCTGTTAGCTCGATCATGACACGCTCTCTCAATGAGTTTAGAGCAGCGGGGGCACTTGTGTCTGATGTGACTCCCCCAGACACTTTATGCACTTAGAGTGCCAATCAGAAATGGGCATAGCATCGCTGCAAGACTCGCACCTCTTAAAGCCAGGCACGAGGCACCGGGTGGGAAAAGCGGCAAGCTGCAACAACAAAAAAATATTTTTTTTTTGAAGCTTTGACTGGGAAGGAGAAAAGGGGCTGGAAGAACTTGGATAATGAGGTAACTATAAGGATTAACTGGGTACTTGTCTATTTTTTAACAGAAATTTGAGAGAACAAAAGTCTCCCTCTGCTGCCGAGGACGGTAGAGAAGAAACTGAGGAGCCACACCATGCACACACCTAATGGATTCCAATAGCATGAGAGGGCACTGCGGCACGTACGCAGCATGGTAGAAACTGCTAGAAAAAGTCTACGGTCACCGGTGCGAGGACGCACCAGCGCCCAGAGTGGAACACCCACAGGGACCACTCGAAGGAGAAATTGCTTTTGTAGTGCATTAATTAAATTGATAGTACTGAATTTGCAAACGAACTCTAGTTCAGCAGTCTCCCTTTGTAACCGGTTTTTGAAATTCTTTTGAAAAAGCACTTTCAAATCAATTACTCAACGTCCAGGAGCGTAAAGTGTTCCGCTACAGATTTATTTATGTGTGTTGCCATTCCTGATGTCTGTCCATTTATCCTTTGGTGTAGAGACTGTCTGGTTTGGCCAATATACATAGCAGAAGGGCATTGCTGGCCCTTCATGGCATATACCACATTAGTGAACGTGCAGGTGGATGAATAAGACTTCAGAATTGTGACATTTACTACTCACGTTTGCAGCTCAGGAATCTGGTTGGAATCTCAGCCAAGATGGCTCTCCTTCCCATGCAAGAGCTTGCTACTTTTTCCTCTCGGATGCAGACCTCATCACACAATCCATGCCTACGTCACCTGAAGAGTAGATTATGCAGACCACATTGCAACAGACCCAGATCTTAAATCCAGCTAGAGGCTGAAGATGGTGCTGAATATTGCTGTTCATGCTGACAGTAGCATCCAACCCATAGATATTATTGCTACTGACTCTGCCGGCACAAAAAGTCATGCTGCACTGTACTAGCTGTAGCAGATACATGTACGAACACATACAGATGTACCCACCGATTGCTTCAGATAAATATATAAACCAGTTCTGGTTCTCCTTTTAGTGACTATGCCTGGAGTGTCTTGCCTAGTGGGGTGTTGGTCCATAGGTGGGGCTCCTAAGAGCTATTACAGTTATTAATTCAGAAACACTTCTTCCAATTCCAATCAGGTCAGGTTGTCTGAGAAATCCAACCTGCTGGAATGGGGAGAGGTTGTGTGGGTGCGTGCAGCAGGAAGGGATACTAGAACCTGCCCTCTTACAAAACCTTTTGAAAATGTATTTTTGAGGGTTCTTCAGTATAGCATTCATAGTTTTTCTTTGCTATGTAATTGTAAAAGGAGAGTTTTTTAAGTGTTAAGTTTTTTTTTAAGTGTAAAAGAACAGAATTTGTCTTTCCTAGTAATGCCATCCCAAAATGCTTCAAAAAAGCAAAAGAGTTTGTTGCCAATGGTGCAGAGACTATCCGTGTATTCATGGAAGGAAGCCACTAGGCACTTAACCATCCATGATAGCTTACACACATCCTTAGACATTAGAGGATTACTATATGTATTATGGTACAAGATTAAGAACTCATTGTGCCATGCTTACTAACACAGAGTAAGAGAAAGTCCCTGCCACAAAGAGCTTACAGTTTATACTGGCAAGGCAGGCAAAGTATGGGAGAGGAAATAGAGGCAGAAACAGGCAAAGTAACGTGCACAAGGATACACATCTGGTCAGTGGCAGAGCTGGGAGGACAGCACCCAGGTATTTTAACTCCCTGTCCAGTCCCCTACCTTCTGGGCCATGACAGAGGGAACAGTGACTAGGACCAGGGGCCATGTTCTTTAATATTTAAAAATGAACCGTAGCAACTACTATTGTTAATAATCATGTTGGTTAAGGTAGTATCTAAGGGTCGACCAAGATCGGGATGCTGTTGTGCTAGGCACTGTGCAAACGGTAGACTGTCCCTGCCTTTAGGAGCTAACAGGATGACAGTAACATTGCATCATGTTACTGGGAGATGCTGCAATGTCACCTGTGCATATGGGTATATCCACATTGTGATGAGACACTCAAGGCTGACAGGTGTCAGCTGAGTTAGGCTTGCAGGCTTTGGGACTGTGGTGGAGATGCTCTGGGACCCTGCCCCTTAAGGCGTCCTAGGACCTGGGCTCCAACCCAAGCCTGAATGTCTACCCCCACAATTTCACAGCCCCATAGCCTGAGTCCCATGAGCCCAAGTCAGCTGATGCAGTCCAGCCACAGGTGTTTAATTGCAGTGCAGACATGCTCTGAGTCCTGGTGTGGGAACCAAACCCACAAAATTCCAGGCCAATTGCAGGAACGCTGCCAGTTGAGCAACAGCAGCACTTCGCTATTACTTGAAATGTTTCGCAGCGGGGGAGAAACTCCCCTGAGAAGCTGCAACTGTTCTCAACTGGCATCTACCAGATTCTGCCTTTTACTGGGAAAGGAAGAGTGACTTCACTTCTTTTACCTCTGCCTTCCCCCTTTCCTTTACCCTACCCTAAACAGGCAGATATGGCTTTGCAAGAGAATTAATTACAGCTGGAAGCTAAAATAGGAAAATAAAATTAAAAATACTAAACCACAAGGCTTCTTCTATTGCTTTTTCCTCTGCAGAGTTGAGGATGGATGAGGTGACCTGGGAAAACTGGCAGATGGAAAACCCATTACAGATGTGAGGCTAGGAAAAAAAAAGGCAAAGGAACAATATGAGAGTTGTAAATTTCAAGTTTGGGGGGTAAAATATATTGCCTAGCAACAAGAACCCAAATAGGAAACAAGTATCCCCCTGAGAGAGATGCTTTAGAAACCCTACCCAAGGTGAGGACTGTATTACCAGAGACCTGAGCAGCTGCTGTTCTCCCAGCTAAAATTATAGCACAGCCGAGAGAGAAAGAGAGATTTAATTTCTCTTTTGCATACACTCACACACAAATCTGTGTTCCCCTTATTCTGTGAAAGAGAATGTGAGCATGCACATGCACACGGACTGCACATGGGGCCTGGAGAACTGGAACAGAATTTGCTGTGCACTCAAATTCAGCAACGAAGAAAATACGCCTCATGACATGCTTAAATCTCTTCCAGCGTCAGTTCTACTGGGGCGTAGAATCATTGCTTCCATATGCTTGAGCCTCCCTACGTGATCCAATGCATTTTTATACCATTTCATAAATCCTTTTCTAATACCCCTGGCTTATCAAAGCATGGATGTCTCTACTTGTTTCAAACGGAGGAACTAGTCCACATCTTATAGGAGCAAGCGCTCAATACTTCCACTATGGAAAGTAAGTAACAGAGGAAGGGGAGAACAGAATTCTAAATGGAACTTAAAGGGACATTTTCAACTTCGAGAGGTCAGAAAGCACCATCCTTTGGCAGTTTCTTCCTTCCTCTTGTTACTTAATATCTGATTCATTCTAACACTAGAAATACAATAATAATAAAATAATAATAAATTTACAACTACATATCATACCAGTGCATGACTTGAGACCCCTATAAGGCACAGAGAGCTCATGCACCATCGAACAAAAACTAGAAACCAATAAAACTTTCCTTTAAAAACAATTTCCTCTTAAAGGCTTAAAAACAACACTTCTTCCCTCACTACCTTTTGCCTCAAAGGGTCAATCAGCTGTCAAGGAGTTCCCTGGTAACTGCATCCTGGCCATGGCATCAGGATATGTTGAGTTAATCCAAGGTTGTTCAATCTGATGTGTGGTACATTGGCAGAGCAGTGTTGGGGGTGCTGTGGAATAATTCAGAATTTACCTCATTCAGTTTTGCTTCTGTAGGTAAACACACACTTACACACAAATTTTTGCTGTTGTAAAAAGCAAAATTTACAAGACAAATTAATAACAATGTTCCTGTGAAGGTTAAAAAAAGCTGTTTGGACAGAATTATTCTCCTGCAACACTTATAACTGAAATACTGCAGCATTTTCCTACTGCCCAAGAATCAAAGTGAACTTGATTAGAAAAGGATTAAAAACTAAGTGACAGGGACGAGTCTAGTTCCACCATGGAGTGGAAAGAATGATCAAACAGCATAAACTTTGCTTAGCATTAACATAATTCTTGTCTTATTGAAAAATCAGTGGGAGTATTATTATTGAATCTGAGCAGAGTTAGTTCAATGTTATATACAATTAAAATTCTCACCTTTAAAATAATTCAGTTTAAGCAGTCTCAAATAGATCAGACACACAGGCTGAGCTTTTCAAAGCAATCTAGGGGATTTTTAGTGTTATATTCCTTTAATTTAAACAGAAGATCAATCTAAATCCTTTGTAGATTTTGTAGGATTTGAAAATCACGACCTCAGTACATTTAAAAAAATGTACCTGCAGGGGTCTATATGTTGTGTTACAAGCATAATTACTGTTAATTTTTTAATTTGCCTCTGGACTCTTAATACTAATGCTCCAAACAGAAATGGGCATCATAAACTAATAGAAAATCAAAATACTAAACAGCAAAAAAGTTTCCTGTTAGTAGAAGAAGAGAGGGATTCTTAAACAAGGGTAGGCAGTATTTAAAATTAGCTAATTGAAGCTTTCCATTAAAAATAACATGTTTAAATATATTTTTCATTTGTTTTGGACATTTTCCATTTTTCAGTTAAGTCCAACAATGAAGCTTCACAAGTTTCAGAGGGGTAGTCATGTTAGTCTGTTTCAGTAAAAACAAGCAGTCCAGTGGTACCTTATATTTGTCACTCAATTGCAGAGGGAGACTGCTGAACTGGAATTTATTTACAAGTTTGGCACTGTCAGCCTGGGTTGGAATAAAGATATTAACTGATTAACACACTACAAAGCCAATTTTTCCATCAATATATTCACATTTTCACATCAATAGCTATGAATGGGACACATTCATCCTAGTTAATTAGCTTCATAAATATGGGTCCTACAATTGCCAGGTAACTCCTTTTGCTGGTATATATACACACCTTAGATTCTGTATTTTCTACTCCAATTCATCTGATGAATTGGATTTTACCTACCAAAGTTCAAGATCTAATATTTTTGTTAGTCTCAAAGGCATCAAAGGACCATTTGTTGTTTTTAAAGATACAGACTAAAGTGGCTACCCCCTGAGACATTTATGTGGGCATAAGCTTTCGTGAACTGGAATCCACTTCATCAGATGCAATGAAATGCTTGTAATTCTTCTTTCATCCTTTTTAAGTGGCAAAATCGAAGCCAGAAGAATGGGGCTAAGGAGGAAAAAGCAGAGGAGAAAAACCAGAAGATTAAAAAGGGCTGATAACTAGAAAATACATGAAAAAAAATCCATGGAGAAAAAAAAAATCACTACTTTTTAAAATAAGCAAAATATTATTTTCAGAAATTCCTTTAACACTTTTCAACCTGTTCTGGTTAAGAGAAGATTTCTTGCTGTGTGGGTGTGGTGCATGTGTTTAAAATAACATAAAATATGGAAAAATGGACTGACAGGGATTGCTACCACAAACATTTGGCACCTTCTACAGGTGTTGTCAGTGCTGATGCCTGTTAGAACAAACCTCAAAGATCAGGTTTTAAATGTAATGGACTCCTTCATTAAGATTCTTAAAAAACCCACCAGGACTCACCCACTAACTTATAGACAACACACAGAAGAGGAGCAGAAATTAAATTAGGTATATGTAATGCCTTCCTTACTTGTGCACCAGCCTAAAATATTAGGTAAAAGCAATATTTACCTAATATTGGGAATAACCTGAAATGGTCAAAATACTCATCTAGCTGAAGATGGCCCAGAGAGATTTCAAATAGGCTGGTTTAGTTTTTGGATGAGACAGAAGAGGGGAAGAAAAGCCAGCTGCCATTGTAAATGTGACTAACAAGGACAAATACATCTGTTTGTCTGCTTTTTGTGAGACATGGAGCAGGCCTGAAAGAAGAGTGCTCTCTCTCTCCCTACTTGATTCTCTTACCTTAGAGATATCAGGGATACCAAGGCTTTTCTCTTCCCTACTTTTGAAGGAAGTTTTCCTTTGAAGACTCAGAAAAGTGGATTGACATTTTTCTAAGACCTGAATCACAGATCAGGTTGCTGAACCTTATCTAGTCAGAAGAAACCACTGTTAATTAAATAAGGGGTCACAAAGACAAGACAAAAAAACCCAAACAAACCCCCCCCCCAAAAAAACCCCCCAGAGATTTAAACCGTTCAAATACAAATAATTTCTTTTCTCAATTGCTCAGTTTTCACTTCATTAGCATGGGCTAGAACTCTCCTGGTTTTCTAGTGACCCACAGATATTGTGTAAAGCAGTGAATTTCAGCAAAAAAACAGCAGGAGTGCAACTGTTGTACCAGCTGCACCAGTAGGATATCTAGTGTAGTCAAGGTCCCAATGGCATCTTGTTTCCCTCAATGTAGCAGCTAAATCTTCTGGTATCTCTCTCATCACATCAGTCAAGATGCTAGTCTCCAGTAGAACTCCCATTGATGTTAGTGCTGGTACACCTCGCATTAACACTGGTAGGAATGTTTTACTAAAATCCCCTAGCGTAGATAGGGCCCTACAGTCTTTCAAGGAAAAAAAGGGCAATCAAAATCTGAGCATTTTATGGGGAGAAAAATTAACCCAGAATTTCTTTTACCTCCCCAAAACAATTTTCAGGTCTTCATTAGACGTCAAGAAGAAAAAATAAAGCTCAAATCCCCTCCCCCCACCCCACTCCTTTGCCAGCCTTTTTAATTATTGGGAGGCTACCTTTCCCATACTATTACCCTCTTCCCCCCACATCCAAGCACTGAGAGATTGGCCTGTGAGGGCACTGCCATGAAATTCAGCTCAGTTTTCTGGCACAGAGGACAGCATGGACAGAGAAGTGAGCCTGATTATTCTGGGTAACTTTCCGTAACTGGGAAGCCAATTTGTAGGCAGGAAAATATATACATTGGGGCCAAATTCATCACCCCATCAAGGAGGTGACACTAGGCATGAATTTGACCCTTGGCGTTCAATGAAACTAAAATATGCCCAAGAGTTTATCCACACTATTGAGTGAAAACAGGCTGCTAAGAAGCGCACTCAAGCTGAACAGTTCTACAGTGTGGAAACTGAAATCTCAGGGAATATTCAGAAGCGGCAGTTTCTCCAAACGTAAAGTGGCACTGCTGCTCTTGGATGGTGAAAAAGATGAAGGAGTGAAGGGTTCAAGTGGACTTGTAAAGTCTGGCAAGGCTCCCCCCGCCCCCTCCTGGTGCTGCTGACTCCGAGCGGGGTATGGGGGGGAGGGGGAGGGGAAGGAAGAGCAATTTAAAATGTGCTTCTCTAAGAATTCTGATTACTCTTCTTTCTAGTGCAGTGGTTTTCAACCTGTGGTCCATGGATCCGTTGGGGTTTGCAGACTATGTCCAAGATTTCCTAAGGAGTCAGACCTTCATTAGAAATTTTTTTTAGAAGTCAGCAAATGGAAAAAAGATGGAAAACCATTGCTCTGGTGAAAAAAGTTACCTTCAACTAGGTGTGAGTCTCTCCATCTGCCTTTTTGGATCTATGCTGCCCTTTGAGTTTATTAATATCGGCTGGAGGTTTTGCTTACATAGAAACAGCAGGATATTTTGGCAGGAGTTAAAAAAGCTCTACCTCCACACACACACACACACACACACACACACACACACTAAACACATACAAAGTTACTACAGTAATGGCTGTTTACATCCCAGACACTGTACCGATTCAGATCCACGGCAGAAAACGCTGAATGTGGCAGTATTTATTTTAAATATGGCATAAGAACATGCTTTTCAGAAGGGAACCTTGCAAAAGGAGAATTTCCATGTTATGCAGGCTTTCCCTATTGCCAGCTAGTCACCTAGCCCTCCCTCCACATTCTCTTAACCCCTCTTCTTGGAGTCTCTGGTCTCTTCCCTCATCCCCATACCTGTCCACTTATTTTGGTGGCTGATGAATAGGACTCTTGTTACCTGGTCTTCTCATGAAGAAGGTGGCTACGAGAAATGGAGAAGGGCAGCAGACAGATTGATGAGTAGGGAAAGTGGCTCCAGAGGAACCATCAAATGCTTTCTTTATTCTCCAGCATTAACAGGAGTTTCCTGGCATGCAGGAAGGAAATTTGACACCTTGCCCCACCTTTCTGAGTCTTCTACTTTCCCTGGAGTGTACCTTGATTCTTCTTCAACTTCTCCTCCAAAGAGGCAGGGGTTGCTGGTCTCAAAAGGTGATGAGACTACCAAAGAAGTCACATAGCATTCAGGTCACATAGCAGTCACATAGCATATGCTAGCTGCTTGGCATTCTTAATTCTTGTGGGCAGGAGTCTTGGGCTAATGTTCTGTTTTTCTTGCCCCTCCCACTCATCTTTCTTCCATCCTGTGGCCTCCATGCCTGCATTCACTGCAACGAGCTATATGCTGTGGAATCTTGAAACTCCAGCTGTTCTCAAATGCAGTAGCCTTGGCTGCTGACAAACACAAGTCAACAGGAACAGAACAATAATAGCTAGGCTTTGTATAACATTTCATTAGTAGCTCTCAAAGCATAGTACAGAGTCAGCATCATCATTCCCTTTTCCCATGTTGGGAAACTGAGGCACCGGGAGGTGAAGTGACTTGTTCAAGGCCACCCAGCAGATCAGTGACAAATTTGGCTCTCTTGAGTCTGAGTGCTGTGCTCATATCTTCAACATTACCATTTCTCAACATTTTTGATAGCAGAGACAGTCTTGCCACCTTCTTGAAACGTGTCCAGGTGATCTCACAGGGCGCAGTGTGAGTTTCCAGATGGCTTGTTGAGTAACGCTACTCTATCAGACACTGTGTCTTATCTCAACACTAGCTACACATCAAATAGAAGATGGAGCCTAGACTCCTAGTTTTGAATGTTAAGCCTAAATGGTGAGGAGCCAAACTCTCTCAGTAACACCCCTTCTTTGGTCAAGACACTGAAGGCATTGCATATAGTAAGACTAATAGGAATTGGCAATAGAACCTTTTCACTGGCCAGCCCACAGCCATGAAACTCCCCTACACAAGAGTGAAGGATGATCAAACCCATTATCTATTTTTCTCCACTCTTTGTCCTAGTTGCTTACCACATCAGATTCATCACTTCTGCATGTGAGACGCGTGTCCAGTGCCTTTGTCCAAAGCCAACTCTACAGGCCTGTGAAGTAGCCAACAGGCAAAAAAATCCTTTCCCTTACACAGTTCTTTGAACTATGTATGACAGGGTCAGGTCAGAAGGATATAGAAGAATGCTAGAAGCCCTAGAAGTATGTGAGCCCTAGATTAAGTAGGTCTCATTCCCTGGGTAAACTGACAGGGGCTGGCCTAGAACCAGCAGGAACTTTCCAGAAGCAGTCTGGAAAAATCAGGTCAGGTTACACCACCTGGAGCTAATTAGAAGTCTTCCAGAGCCAAGGCAATCAGGCAAATCAGACCACTTGTGGCCAATCAAGAATCAGTTAAGACTAGTTTAAAAGGGCTCCTCTTCTGTTAATTAGGAGGTACACGAGGAGGAAGAAAGGAGCCAAAGTGTTGAAAGTGAAAGGAGTTTGGGTGGGAGCTGCAAGGCAGGAGGAGCAGATACCAGAGGAAAGTACAAGGAGGGACCGTTTGGGGAAGTGGCCCAGGGAAGTAGTTGCCATATGGGGAGTAGAACAAACCCCATCTATTGCTGCTGCCTTAGGGTCCCTGGGCCAGAACCCAGAGTTCTGGGCTGGCCTGGGTTCCTTCCCAACACTGCTATGGAGTCTGTCCCTGAATAGGGAGACCAGGACTATAGAGGGGTTTCACTCCCATATTAGGGGCTAGCCAGTGAGGAGTGTGGCTCAGTAGGCTCTGAGCCCTGCCTCTAGTAACAAGAAAGAGGCCGTGCGGTGGGACACAGCGAACCTCTGAGGCTGAATGTTACCTACCAGAAGCGCAGGACCCCCCGGGCACAGTCAGAGCTTTTCCACACAGGATACTAAAGGATAAAAAGCTTTTCCTTCAGTAAGTACATAAAGCTTAATGTGCCATAAAACCTACGTGATTACTGGTCATGCTTTTGTTTTCTGGCTTTTCCGGTGTGAAGACTGGAGTAGGATAACCACTCAAGCACACAGAAAGTATACATGGTGAGAATATTCTTACTCCTTTACCTTCTGCTATGCACTGGACAACAAAGAATTCGACACCTGCTCACAAAAACATCACTCTCTCACAGGCAACCTGATTTGCCCACTTACTTGAGAATCATGTGAAGTTAAATACTCAATGTTGCTCATTGGAGCGGAGGTCACATAAAGAGGGCCAAGAAAAAGTCAGTTTTGTTTTACAGCATCACAAATACCATAGGAGATAGATTGGCTGCCAGTGTAATTTAAACAAAAAACGGGGAGAGGAGGTGACGTAGGCTGTTAATCTGAGCTGGAGAGTGCAGAAACAAATAAGCCGTCTATTAATCTTCTAGGACCTGTCTGTACAGCTATTTCATTTTTTGCCACACTGTTTTAGGTTGAACCCAGCTGTTGCAGATCAAGCTGTAACGTTCCTTTAAAAGGAGCATCACCTACTCTGCCCACTGCAATGGTTTTGGAAGTTGGCAGGGGCATAGGCACTCACCTTTCACACAGGGGGCCACATCCATGCCGGTGGTACTGACTGCAAGCCTGCAGCTGGCAGCAAGAGAGCATTGCAGATGTCGTCTTTCTGGTCATGTAAGAGGGGAATGGTCCGGCTATTGTGGGAAAACTTCTCTCACTTCTACACTACCCCAGTGAAATGAACTGAGCTCCCACTCCCTTTACCCAGAAGCCTCCCTGACCCACGGATCATTATGTACAGTTCAAAGCAAATACAATCTATTAAAAAGAATAAGGAAAAAGGGGAATGGTTACAGAATAACGCCACTCTGCAGCATGGGGACATCACAGACACAGTCTCTGGACTGTAAGGGTAGGTCACAGTCTGTTCCTTGTGGGTACCGGGCCTCCTTTCCCGGCCGTGGCTGTGCCACAGGGACGCTGCACATCGGACACTTGCTCTGGCAATGGGCCACACAACCAGGAGGCTCTAGGCGGCAGAACCTTCTTTCCAGCATCAGCCCCTCTGTCCGGGTTACAATCACCCTCAGGGTCTAGACTGTGAAGCCTCTTGGCTGGTGGCATCATCCTGTGCTGAGTCTCTGCCCAAAGCCTGTGCCTCGCACTCTCCCCTGCTGCTCACTGCACCACCTCCACAAACTGTTGCTCTACCTCCAGGTCCCAGGGCTGCTTCTCTTGCCCCTCTGGCTTGATGGCTACAGCCCTGCTCCCAGCACGGATCTGCTCTCTGGGCTGTCTCTGGTTCTCTCTGCCTGGCCTGGCTCTGCTCTCCAGCTCAGCCTCACTCCGTCTGACCCAGGCAAATCCAGCTCACACGGAGGATGGAACCCCTTCCACAAGCTCCTGACCCCCTCATTAGTCTGCCGCCCGGACAACCAGGCTGACCTGGAGTGCTGGTTTCTTCCCATTGTTTCTGGGCACTGTCAGTCTCAGGGTCCTGATTTCTCATAGATTGTTCCCCTTTTCTGGTACTGAGGGCTTGCTAGCCAACCTTCCCCCACCAACACACTGGCTGCGTCTAGACTGGCCAGTTTTTGCGGAAAATCATCTGCTT
>JANRFK010004893.1:5673491-5704685 GCA_030068395.1 Apalone spinifera | reverse complement strand
AAGGTGCCACAGGACTCCTCGCCGCTTTTGCAGATTCAGACTAACACGACTACCTCTCTGATACTAGACCTGTGAGGTCTTTGCCATTTCAACCAAACCGGGCATTGTCTCAATGACCTTATTACTTGCTTCCTGCTTCAAAGAGACTAACACCAGACTACAAAGGGAAGCCTCAGAACTGACATTCATGCTTAAATTGGACACTTTACGAATGGGCCTTAACAAAGATGCTAATTATCTTACCCGATACAAAGATAGCTTCCCCAATTATCACCCTTAATATCATTAGACACTAACCTCCACCTCTCAACCTCCCTCTGTTCTAAAATCTGATTTGTCAATTTTATGTGCGCGCACTTTTTTTGATTGTATCCCTTTGGTATATATGGTCGTGCCCATTTTCTTCCACAATTTGATCTGAGGAAGTGGGTCTGGCCCACGAAAGCTCATCATCTAATAAACCATCTTGTTAGTCTCTAAAGTGCTGCATAGTCCTGTCTTTTGTTTCAGCAAGACCAGACTAACACGGCTGCATCTCTATCACTACTCCTCTCTCTCCTGTGCTCACAGACATTTCTACCTACAAGGCCAAGGTGGGAATTGTTGGCTTCGGGACGGTGGAACATTGGCTTGGGCCTCCCCATGCCTTGGAAACCTAGCCCCATCTCAAATTGGATGACGATTTTGTCCAAGCTGTGTCATAGTGATTTTTGGCAACCCAAACTGAACATGCATGGCAGACGCCACACTCCAGACCATAAAGCAGAGACACCACTTGGCTACTAACTACACTGCTCACTTCCAGCACCTAGCGGCAGTCACAGGATGGAACAAGGCACTGCGACAAAGCTCCCCGTCAACTTTGGTGAGTCCTCCACTTGCCTCAGAGGCTCACAGCAGCCCTCAGTTTAGATACCAGCTTGCAGTTTGTTGTGCGACTTATCATTGGCCAGCATGGGGAAACAGAGGAACCAAACTTCAGCCTCTGTGCACCCTCCAAGTCGTACGGGGGGGGGGGGGGGGGGGGGGGGGGACAAACCCGCGTACCAAAGCCAGTCTTTTCCTCATACTGAAATAGGGAGTTGGTGGGGGAAGAGGGAGAACCCAGGCCCACGCTCTACTCTGGGTTCCAGACCAGGGACACTAATAATAGCTGTCTGTAATGTCTCTGCTAGGTGACAGGTACGCATCCCTGGGACTCTTCCCCAGCATCTTCCTTACCACAGGTTCTTCCTCCTGGTAGCTGCTTGGCTGTTCTTCTCCCAGACTCTCCACCACACTTCCTCTCATCAGCTTCTTCCTCTCGCACTGAGCGAGCAGAAAAGCCTTTTTAAAGCCCGTCTCAACTGGGTCTTACTTAGCCCCCAGGTGTTCTGATTAACCCAGCCCCCTTACGTTTGAGCCTCCTAATTGGATCCAGGTGTTCTAATTGGCTCTGATGGATTCTAGCAGGTTCCTGCTGGTTCTGGGTCAGGCCTTGCTAGTTTACCCTGGGAACACAGGCCTATTTAATCTGGGGCTAATGCACTTTTCCCTCCACTACTCTTTTGTACCCCTCTGGCCTGTGGCATCCCTTTCAGCACTGTCTCTTACTGATGAGCTGACTTGGATACAGCCTCTGACTGTCCTGGACACTTTTATTGATCTGTCCACTAAAACTGACAGCTGCCTGTCTGAATGCCGCAAGGAAGGAGGGTGACATTCTGAGCCATGCTGGTTTTGAGGGCCCTGTCGCAGGGGGATCAAGTTGCCACTCTGAGGGTGATGACGCCTGCCGCTGGGGATTATGAGGTGCATTCCTGCAGTTGCATGCCATCTCTCTGGGTCTGCAGCCCCACTCTTGCTCCATGAGCTGCTGCCACCTCCTTGTGACTTAGCCCTCCAGCAAGTCATCATATACATTTCCCCTTCCAGGGTATCCAAGTCTTTCTTCAGCAGTCTTAGGCAGTCTTCACATTCACTGCCCCGTGGTGTCACATCCAGGGGCTGGCTAAGGCCCACCCTCTACTCTGCGTTCTGGGGCAGGGACCCTCTAGTCAGCATCCCTGGTCTGTTCCCGTTTAGACCTTGATGCCGCTTTCTGAGCTGTTTCCTTACCAGCCCACACCCGGCTAGGTTTGCCGGCTTCACAGCTCCCTCTTCCCAAGCAGTAAGTGTAGGCTACTTGCTTCAGTAGCCCCAGACATAGTTCCCTGCTTCCAAGGAATGATTGCAGCCTCTCTCCTGGCACTCCCCTCTGCACTGAATTTCCTGTCTTTGTACTTCCAGTCCAGCTCTTTACTCCCCAGCTGGCCTCCCTCCCTGAACCAGGAGATTGCTTGGCCACCTGGTTCCTCTCAGCTGCGACCTGTTGGGTTAATTAGCCCCGTTCTCAAACTACCTTAACCCCTTCATAACTAGAGCAGGGTGAACGAACCCATCCGAGTCCCCAACCACCAATCGCCTGCATTCACGCTGCAGCCTGATTCCCTACAGGTTGACAGAACTGCCTTTCCAAAGGGAAGACGACACAGCAGTGGGCGGGCAATCTCTGTGTGTGTATTGGGGGCAACCTGGGCATTTCACTTTGTCCCGCCCACTTCAGACCTGCCCCATGGTGATCAGGAAACATCCCAGCCACGATAGAGGGATACAAGCTGAGCTGGATTTTCTCCCCTCATTTTAGCACACAGAGGCTGCCCTTGTCCACAGGGACTCTTGAGGCATCCACCCAGTGGCTAGTACCCCTCCAGCTTCTCCTTTGTTTGTGACATTCTTCCATACAGAAGTCCCGTCTAGACGTACTGGTTGAGTCTGCCACCTCTGTTAACTTTATGCACCTGAAGTTTGTTTGGGTACAGGGGATCCTGACACAGCACAAGGCCATTCCTGACCGGTTTTTGCCCTCTCATCTGGCCTGATTACATGAGACACAGAGCACCTTTGGAAATCACAACCCAACAGGACCACCACAAAGCCCTGCAGTTTGTCCTGGTTCACTCACCAGTCTCTCTCAGCAGCTCATAGCTCACTAAACGGAGCTACATATTCAGTTGGGGGAGGCATGGGCTCTTTTTTGCTGGCCATTTTGTTGGCAATCTTCTCTCACTGAACCCACTTCCGTGCCACACTCCACCCGTAGTTTAAACTGGAAAAACCTCAACACCTCCCAGAATTCTGGAACAGAAGAGAATAGGTCAGAACCACCTTTGTCAGCAGATGTAGCACCCATAGTAGTAGGTGAGGTACAGGGACCTGGCAGATGTATTCAACAAGAAAGTGGCTAAGATACTACTGCTACATCATCACTAAATTGCCCCCTTTGACTTCCAGCCAGGAGAGGAAGTTCCTTTCGGATGTATTTATTCCTCCTCAAGGCCTGAGCTTCTGGCTTTCCAAGAATAACTCAAAGAATCTGATCTTTATCAAGCTGAACCTAGGTGGAACTTATTATACGGTCTGTGTGTGTGAAGGGGTTGAATGGAAGACTGCCTTCCACATCTGATGTGGGTACTGTGAGTACTTAGTGATGCCTTTTGGATTGTGCAATGCCCCAACAATATTCCAACATTTCATCATTGAGACCTAGACACACACACACACTGGATGAATTCATCATGATCTACCAATAATATCTTCATCCTCCCCAAGGACCTCCACAAACAGTACATGCCCTGTACCTTGGAATGACACTACCAGAATGACCTTTAAGATAAGCTGGGGAAGTGTGAATTGGACTAGAGTAGGGATCCACATAGAGCTGTCCCTTCAAAAATGATAGGTAGCTTGAGAGACATGCAAGGGGTACAACGATTCCTCCATTTTGCCAACTTTCATGAGCATTTTATCAGTGTATTTTCCTGCCTGGTAGCCACTATGAACGCTCTCTGGCAGAGAATCTAATTTGTCTGAATTCCTGAGGCTCAATCCACCTTTGACCAACTAAAGAGAGCTTTCACCATAACTCCCATCTTTGTCCATCCAGACCCCACCATGCTATTCATGGTAAAGGTTAATGCATCAATTTCACTACTACAGCTATACTGTCACTACATGGGCCCATTTGTAATCAGCTCCACCCATATGCCTTTTAATCATGAAAGTTAATCCTGGCAGAAAGAAGCTATGACATTTGGGATAAAATACTGCTGGAGATCAAGGCAGCCTTTGAAAGTGGTGTCACCTCCTGAGAACAACTCAGTTCCTAGTTAAGGGCCTCATTGACCAAGAACTTGAAACCTCTCAGCCCGGCCCAAAACTTAAATCAGCATCAGATCCACAGTCACAATACTTCACCTGATTCGCATTTGTTGTGACTTACTGCCTGTGTGCCAGAAGCAGAAAGGCAGATACCTCTCCTTGCAAGAAGAAGTACATTGAACACTACACAGAACCTCCTTCAACCATCCTGTTTTCTCAATGGTGCTATGGACAAAAGCCATCATTCAGTTACTGCTCCTCATGATCCATTCCCATATCCACCAAGCCTAGCACAATGCAGATACCCGGCCTGCTTCAAGTTTCCAGTTACAGAATGGAATCCTCTATCATGGGCAATGAACTTATATCCCTGATGGGCCACCTGAACTCCAAGTATCGAAACTGCCATGTGATGCTGTTCATTGGTCACTTTGGGTAAATAAAAACATGGAGCTTGGTTTCACTGAGATGCTGTTGGCCAGGCATGCATTACTTCAAGGGCTTACATATTTCCTGATGAAATCTTTGCTCTGGAACCAAGAACCCATACACGATGCTACTTGACTTCTCCTCCAGGTGCTGCCAACCCTATCCCAGCCCTGTTCCACTATGTCTCTGGACTTCATGAGTTGCCTTGTTCCCACAGTTGCATGGTGCATGTTGACCAAGGTGGCACATTTTGTTCCATTTGATGCCGTCCCTACCAGCTTGCAGACAGCTTGGTCCCTTTTTAGAACATAAGCTTCCAGCTCCATGAACATCCAAACCGGCATTATCTGAGACTTAGGTCCATCATTTATTGGCTGCTTTTGAGCATGAGCTTTTAAGCTCCCAAATGCAGCATATAGACCAAAGGAATTGACAGACTAGGTAAATCAGATCCTGGAGCAATACCTTCTGTTGTTTCCTAAATTATCAGCAGGACAGCAGCAGATCTGGTCACACACTAGGGATATTAAATATCAGTTAATTGAATAGTCGAGTAACCTCATGAATTCTTATCAGCTAGTTGATTATTCTATTATCCTTGGGGGCAAGACCGGCAGCAGCGCGGGCTGCCAGGTGGGAGCTGGTCTGTGAGGGGAGACCGGTTGCTTGTTGCCCTGTGCTGCTGTCTCTGATAGAGAGGCAGCAGTGCGGGGTGGCAGCAGTCCATTGGGGGCGAAGAGGGGTGGGTCTGAACTCCCAGACCCAGTGTGAACCAGAACTGAGCCAGGCTGCCTGCCTGGCCGGCTCCTAACACGCTTTAAACACAGAGCTACAGTGGGGATAGGTCCTGGACCTGGAGTGAACCGAACTGCTGGCCAGCCTGCTTAAAAATGTATTGCTTCTGGGGAGGGAAGGGGGAAAGGAGGGAAATGTGTGTCGTCTAGAGCAGTGTTTCTTAACTTGTGTTTTGTGGCACACTGGTATGCCGCGAGGGAGTCGGAGGTGTGCCGTGGAGAACAACTGAATTTAAAATGGCCACCCTTGAAGGGGTAGGTGACTTTTTTTGTGTGTTCAATAACTTTCCTCTGGCCCTTTTTTTCTCAATTACTTTCCCCTGACTTTTTTCTTTTTTTTTTGCGCAACAAAAAATCCTTGGTGTTTCTCAAAAAAAAATTTGGTGTTTCTCAGTCTTAAAAAGTTTAAGAAACACTGGTCTATATCATTACTCTAGAAGTTTTTGCTTATTGGTTAATCAACTACAGTATTACATCCCTACCACACACCTGCACCATGAACAATGGGAACTCTAATAACATCTGGAAACAGAGAGATCTACCAGTGCTATGCTAATCAAGGACAGCTGACATTACTGTGGGAGACAGGGTCTGATTTTAACCAGAAACATCCAGCCAAGCCTATCATCAGCCCAGTGAGACCATCAATATGTAGGTTTATTCAAGACTGTGGAGCAAATTAACATGGTGATGTTCAAACTGCAGCTACTGGAGTCAATGAAAACCCATCTGGGATTCTGTGTCTCCCTCCTAAAACCTGTTTCCCACTCAGTCCAACCTATCACCGGATCTGTCCAAGAATAAGAGGAAATAGCTACTCTAACAGATTCTGGACTGCAAGCAAGCAAAAAGTTGGCTTTGTTACCAACTCGGTTGGGAAAGCTCTGATCCTGATGCCCTGTTATGGGAGGCAGCATAGTATGTCCCTGCATCACATCTGCCTACTGTGCTCATCCTGAGAAGCCAGGGCCAACGGCCGATAGAAATTGTCCCTGGGAGTGTTGTGTGGAGTATTGTCAGGAATGAGCACCTTCCTCTGAACCTGAGGACCAGCCAGCTCAGCCTCCAGGGAGATTAGTGACCTCAGACAGGTTGCGGTAGGACAGCCTGATTGGCCAGCCCATCTGATTGGTTGAAGGGTGCCAGCAGGCCTGTTTTTTCAGCTCGGCAGCAGCAATGACTCCTGTGTCTGCCTTGCTCTTGTCCTGTTCCAGTCTGCTCCAGCCCCACTTGCTCCTGCTTCTGGCTCCAACTTGGGTTCCGCTCTCTGGCTCCCACTCTAGCTACAACCTCTGGCTTTGGCTCCCAGCTCTGGCTCTCACTCCTGCACCTGGCACCAGCTCTAACCTTGGCTCTTGATCCTGGCTCCCAAATCCAGTTCCTGGCTACCAGCTCCAACCAGCAGGCCTGACTGCCCATGCTTCAGTTGTGGCAGAGCCAGAACATAGATGCGGATTATTGCTGCTCTTGCAGTGTGCGTGTCCAGCTGTTTTGGAGGTCAATACATCCATTACCAGAATTTGACAAATAAATTACAAATTGCATTAAAAATTAAATTCCATTCTCATCACAAATCCTCCATGTTTCTGTAAAGCCTTTTTCACTTTCTCCAGGGATTAAATTTGTTTAGAATGGCTGGTAAATAAATGAGAATTTGAACTCTAAAAAAGAATTGCTTTGATTTTTCAACTCTGCATTTATATGCACCAATTAGTTTGGATTTCTACCCTTTGTAGTTTCTATTTTCTGCACCCTTTTCCTGGTCTTCCATCATTTTAAGTAATTATTGCTGCAATCACTACTGAGATTGTTTACAAGAATTGCCTACATTTTCTTGAGTGACACAATATGAACAAGAAATACAGGGTAAAATACTGGAGCCTAATGTAAATCAGGCTTCACACTGATAATAAACCAACCCTATCATGTAAGATCCAGCAATAAATACTACTTCAAAATACCAAATAATGTCTCCTCCTTAGAGAGAGCACTAAATTCAAACAGTCTCGGAGCATATGGAAAAGCTGCCAACTCTCCATACTTCAGTGATCTCATATGCTCTGGAAAAATAAAGAAAGACTTTTTACCATGCTAATGGAACATACATAAGCATAAAAGGATTGTTTTTCATTTAAATTTTTTAGTGAGGTTGGTCTAAGTATAGATTTAATATTCATTTTACTGTAGCTTTTGTAACAAACTAACATCCAGAGAAAAATAATCCTCTGTGAGCATCAACTTTTGTTATCCACTCTATTGTAATATCTACCATAAATTGTACTTGCTTCACTAATAAAAAACTTACACCAAAATTATACATTGTGTCTGAGGAGTTAAGCATGAATTTGGACAAAAGAATTAATATTTTAAGGTAGTTAATCTTTTTTTCAACATGACTATAAAAATACAATAAGTTTTTGTTTGTTACTAGTTTCCTTTTTGGTTATGTAGCCATTGTTTAAATAAAAAGGGAAAGGCACTATCAGAGTGCCAATGCGAGAACAAACAGTTGGGGCTCTTTCTGGACCTTAATTAACAAGATGACATTGATCACTGTGCTGCAACTATATACAGAAAAATCTGTGTGCAACCTGATCTGCTGTGCATGCTACTGACCACTTATCCTCCCCACAGAGTTTGGGGCCCACCTGGATACTCTGGATTATATCTTCAATTTGCGTGAACTGTTATGGCTCAATTAAAATCAATGAAGCTACGCTAATTTACCCCAGCTAAGAACCTGGCTTGCTAAGTTCCTGATTTTTAATTTGAAATAGGAAATATGACATTCGTTACAACATCTTTTATCTTACGACCTCACATTTTAAACAGACTTAAAGTGGAAATACCTTTAAACTTGAAAACAGTCTGAAGTACATACTGTTACACCCCTCTCACAGATGGAGAGGGCAGAACTGTTAAACTTAAAAATGTCAAAAGTTACTACTTATATTTGATGTCCCCTTTTCTCAGCTCTGATCTTGATACAGATGGGCTGCACACCCCTTTCTCCCACTGAAGTCTACAGGCTCTATGGGTGTTCAGTGTCTGTGTCATTATGGGCACCTAAAAATGGAGGGACCCAAAAAATCAGTGGCCATTACTAAAAATGTGGGTTTAAGTAAGTTGCTTAAGGTCAGTCAGTGGCAAAATACAAGAATGATAATTACTGGGAGGTAATAAGAAATGTTTCAGAAATTCCACTAGGCAAACCTCACACAGATGCCTGTAGTAACAACTTTCTGAAGCACAGAAAAGCAAGCTGATGCCACCCAATACAAAAGTCAATTCACAGGCTTTCTTTCTGTATTTCCTCACATAAGGTCTCAGGTTCTGTTCCTGAAAGGCACAGCCTCTCACCTTTCACCAGTTCCATTTGCAAGTGTGCAATAGTAGTGAAACTGTTGCACTTTTCCCCATTTGAATCTATGGGATTTCTATCCAGGTCTCTCTGTTTAAACTTGGGAACCAACTCATACTGTTGGGTTGTACCAGGCTAGTGCGCCCTGCTGCACTCCCGCAGGGAATTCACACTCAGCATATAGCTCTGGAATCTCTCTCCCTAGACCTCTCTGTATAAATCAAGCCGCAGGGAAGCTCGGAAACATGACGAATACATTGGCTGGAATATCTCCTGCTTTAAAGATGGAAGGAGGAAAGAGGGTGGAGGAGCGGGGGATATTAAATGAGCCAGGCCTTGGATGGGAAGGCAGCTGAAATTTAGTGCTTTTAGAAGCCAGTTCTAGCTGCTCGGACAAGGATCTGCCAAGGAACTCCCATGAGGACATTGCTCACTCGCCAATGCTTAAATGCCCCGAGAAAAATATCAGAATCCATTAAGCACATCCAAGAAATGTTGAACAAAGAGGGGAAAAAAAGACACAAAACAAATCTTCAGTGCTAATACAAAGCAGAAAGGGCTTCAGTGGACATTCTAAGCAGGACTCTGCTCAAGTTTGCTCAGTTGAAGAGATGCCAGGCAAAGTTAGCTCTGAGCAGAGTGAACCATCGGGAACTGCCCTGGTCCTGCACTCAGACTATCAGGATGCTTTCACAACCAGACAATCCCATCTGAGAACTTACAACTCCGACTTGCACTTGGATAGGCTGAGCGTATTCTGAATCCTCATAGCAGGAAGAGGAGTTGTGCTGGAACAGAAGGCAGTCAGGAGAGAAGCTTTCTCTGGCGAAAAAGCAGCACAGAATCCCCACCCCAAACCCAGGTACAGGGGGTGTCAACCTGTACTCCATTGGTCCCAGTGGTACAAGCCACATTTGAAATTTGCCACCACTAAATCTCAGAGGCAGGATTAAAGAGTAATTTTGCCACCTCTTACAAAACACAGAGCTTTTATTCCTATGCAGCTTTAAAGTGATATTCCCATTGGCCATTTGAGGGAAAGAACTCCCAGGTTTATGTATTTCCAAGTTTCATTCATTCTAGTGGATGCTGGGGGATGCCATAGCCTTATCTAGCAGTGGCTTTTCCGCACAACATGAAAGCCTGAAATATCTCCTTCAGATCTTGGCTTCCGCTCATTATCTAAGCACAGTCATACTGACGATTCAGTAGATAGGTCTCTTTTTGTAGTCAGCACAGACCAACATATTGGTGTGGTATTAGGGAAACTGCAACTGGAAGTGCATTATTTCAGATGAAATGTAATCAGGTCCTGACCATACTGCCAGTCTGGGGTAATTAAAATCCCACATGGCCAGGGTAAATGTCATGTAAGAGGGCAGTTATATTGAGTTGACTTAACTACCTCCTGAAATTTTTCTGGCTATGATATTGTATCTCCTGAATTACCGTGTAACATTGCAAGCAGCTGCCATGTTTCACCACCTCAATGGCTGCAATTCAGGTTTGTTGGAAGCAATTTCTCTATTTTCATAGAATGTATAAAGTGTCTGCGGATACTCTTTGGAAGAAAGCCATTATATCAATGCAAGATCAGTATCCATACTAGGGATGTTAAATATCTGTTAATTGAATAGCTGAGTAACCTCATGAATTCTTATCAGTTAGTTGACTATTCTATAGTCCCTGGGGGTGGGGCTGGCAGCCAGTGTGCTCCAGCCTCATTCCTTAGGAGCCCCCTGCCACTCCATGCTGCTGCCGCTGTATCAGAGGCAGCAGCACAAGGTGCCAGGTGGGAGCCAGTTTAAAAATCAGCTCCCCTTGTGGACCAGCTGTTGACTTCCCTGAGCTGCTACCTTTGATAAAGAGGCAGCAGCATGGGGTGGCAGCAGCTCCTGTCTAGGGGGAGCACCCAAATCTGGTATGAGCCAGAACTGAGCCAGGCTGCCTGCCTGGCTCCAAATACACTTTAAAGGAAGAGCCATAGCAGGGGTTGGTCTCGGACCCGTTTCAAGTCAGGACTGAGCTGGGCTGCTGGACAGCCTGCTAAAAAATTTACTGGCAAGAGGTAGTTTGAGGGGTGGGTGAAGAAAATGCACGTAGTCTACAGTATTAAACTTTAAGCTTTTGCTTATCGGTTAATTGACTACACTATTACATCCCTAATCCGCACCACCAGTGATACATCTGTAAAATTGTACGGGAAAATTCAGCATTGTCAAAACGTAATTTAAAATATAATCCGTACTTACTAACGAGTTATGTATACTCTCCAATGCTATTGAAAAATGGGGCAAATCCTGGTGAGAGGGCAGGAGTATTCCTTTGTGCTAGGAAGAGGATTTGCCCTTTCGTATACTCACATGGAACAATGAGCATTTTCAAAAAGGAGGGATGGGTGTATTTTTCAAATAAAAAAAAGTTGAAATGTGCTCTGTGCACTGGGATAAAACACCTATTTCTAGAGTTGGCCTCTAACAGGAATCAGTCCACGTATATTCCAAGCTCTAGCAGCATATGTTGAAAAATTTATGGGATAAAAAAAAACAACAAAGTGGCTTTTCCTCCCCACAAAACAGTCTGGAATAGCAATTTCCTTCTAAGGCAGAAACAGATCACTGAGACAAACTTCTTCACAGGGATTTCCTGTCACGAAGCCACTCTAATGCAAACATTTTTTATTGGGAAAAAATAAAAAACTCACAGTGACATCAGCAGAAAAATGTTTTTAGAACAAGCTACTTCCATTTAAAACAGATTTTAATGGAATGGAAAGTCTGCTGGCACTGTTAAATACTGTTAAACCACTTGAGAGTTTTGTTATTTTATTTTTTTGAAAACAAAATATATTGAATTAGATACACACTGTCAAGACATTTCAGGATCCAGTTTCAGCTTCTATGTGTGTTGTTAATAGAACCCTTAAGGTTCAAAATGCAACTGGCTTTTAAAATTGTGTTACCACTAACGTGTTTGCTACAGCTTTTTCCTCCATAAGCTTTTTTTTTTTTTTTAAGAGTTGATTAAAAGAACATCTTCCTTTCTCCTAAACTGCAATTACATTAAGTTACATACAAAATATCAGTGTGTATACTGTTTTTCTTATTTGTCTTCTAATAGGTAGGACAGAGAATGGAGAAAGAGAACTCTTGGATTTTGTTCCTGGCTGAGCCAATGACTTACTGTGTAACTTTGGATAAACCACTTAAGTGGAATTTGCTTTTCAGAGAGCCTGAGCACTTACATTTTAAACTGAAGTCAATAGAGACTGTTGCATGTTCAACCCATCTGAGATTCATTTTTCTTCTTTAGTCGCCTAAATAGGAGTCTAAAGATTTAAATTTAAATATAAAGGCATAAACAGTCTGAAGACACCTTTGGGCTACATTCTGCCCTCTGTTTTAATCATGGAACTTAGCAGACTTCAATGAAGTTGTACAATTGTAACCAAGGGCAAAGGAGAGACCCTTTGCATTTATGTTTAGTCACTTAGACATTCAAATACTGTTTACAGCATGTTGTATTAATTCTAGTTTTAACTTTGTTTCAATTTTTAAACTTTTGGAGGCTGGTGTGTTTCCTTTTATATTTAACTTTTTGAGAGCCTATGAGGCAATTTATACATTTAAGTTGTGGATTAAGTGCCTCCTAAAATTTTGTTGTGTTAGAATAATGTATTGTAAAAGTTATACTGAAGTAGATTAGGAAACAGATTTATAACAATACAATCACTAAGGCATGGTAGATTTGTAGGTCTAACTGGCCTTGGAGAGAACATGTGGCAAGATAAATTGAATTTATTCTGTTACTTGTATGCAGCTGTTTCACCTTCACTGTTCCTTAACTGCATGTTCCTATTTTCCTCTAGTCCAATTACATATTACATTCTCATTGTATATACATTACTTCAAAGCACATCTATAAAATTCAGTTGATGTCATTAAAGTTTTTCTGATTGTGACTGCTGTTCCCTAACTAGATACGTGCTGGGCTTTCGTGTTGGACTGAAGAAACGCTAAATACTAAAGGTAAATGGGTTCTATCTTAGAAACTTCCTTTGGAAGAATTTTCTATACTATCCCTACTAATTATTAACCTTGTTTATGACAGTTGTGCCTAAGAGGCAACCTAAAGTAGGCCCCCATTGTGCTAGTCACTGTACATACACAGTAGTAAATGGCCTCAGCTCCAAAAAGCTTATAGTTTAAATAGACAGGAGAAACACAAGGTTGGGGGGAAAGGGTATAACAAAAGCAGAGTGAATAATGGATTATATTAGTGCCTTTTTGGGGCGGGAGGTGGGTTTAGGTAGAAGTAGAGGAGCTAAGTGGAAAGTAAGAGGAGAAAAGAGTAGGAGGGGTAGATGTGGAGTGAAGTGGAGTGGAAGAGACTATGCAGGAGGCCACGGGAAAGATGGAGGGAAGGAACTGGAGCAAACAACTAATCAGCACATCACAAAGCCCAGTTAAAACTATAGAAAGGTCTCTGAAAGCCCACAGATCCCTGATTGTCTGCCTTTGCTCCTACCATTCGGAAGCTCTGGTTGGCTCTCCTCTGCAGTTCCTAGCCCCTCCACTCCCGGCCACAAGGCACAGAAGAAGGGAGACACCACCTGAGTTCTATTTCACCCAGTATGTGCTGCAGGTGTCCTGGCACAATTCTGTGTCCAGCAGGTGCTGGAGAAGGGCGACTTCCTCCTTGTGCATCTGCACTGTAAGAGGAAAGCAGGCAGAAAAAGGTTGTTTACTTTACGTATATCACTGAAAACAACCATTAAGCACTAAATGATGTTTCATGGACCAAATGGGGATCCAATAGTTGTGCCACAAACTATTAGGTTGTAGTTATAGAAAATAATCAGCTTTGTATAGGTTAGATAAGCAGATTTTTATGTTTAACTAATTTTTTGGGTGGGGGGGGTGTCAATAAGTTTGTGATTTCCTTTACTGTACTGGTCCTAATGCAAAGATTCAGGTAAGGCTCCCTAGTTTCCTTCTTATTTGTTAAGAAGGCACAATTTTAACCATATATAACCCATTGCTTTTATATGAAACCAATGGTATGGAAGATGAAGAGTTATTTTTTCTGAGATTGACAGTAATGCCACTCAATGAAGACTCCGCGGCGGAGCCATGGGAGCAGATGGCCAGCTCATTCTCACAACCAAGTGAAGCTTGTCAACTTCACCATCTTCTGAAACTAGACCCTGATTGATGTGCAGTTGGAAAATATTCAGCTCAATAGATGTGGCTAACGTAACCCCAAAATGGTTACTGATCTTTCCGTAAGTGTTGTTCGAGATGTGTTGCTCGCCGCTACTGCACAGTTGCTGGAGATTGCTATCTATTGGGCAGGCTCTGTCTCTCTCTGGTGCCATGTACTCATGCACCGGTTATAAGGGGCCCAAGTCAGCCCCACACCCTCTTAGGTTCTTTTAAGCTGGCCAACTCAGAAAGGGGCAGGAGTGTGGGTTACGGAACAGAGATGAACACCACATTTTGAAGAAAAACAGAAGCTTAGCAACTATTTTTCTCTTTGAGTGCTTGCCCAAGCCAGTCCATGATAGGTGACTCCCAAGCAGTATCTCAGCTGGGCTTGGAGTGCAGAGACCTGCGGGTTGCAGCACTGCTCTACCAAACCTGGTGTCCATTCCTTGCCTCCTGGGGATAGCGTAAGGGGAGGGGAAGTACATACTGATAACCAGGTTGCTGCCCTGCAGATGTCTTGGATGGAGATCTGGGCCAGATGTGCCACTAATGAAGCCTGAACTCTCACCAAATGTGCTGTCACGATGCCAGACATTAAGTGAGGCAGATAAGGGTTTCTTTGGACAACTAAGAGAAGTTTCCAGATTACAGGCCCTGCTTCTCATGGGGTTCTTCAATCATCCTGACATCTGCAGGGGGGAGCAATACAGCAGTGCACCAACAATCCAAGAAGTTTTTGGAGAGTACTGGGGACAAGTGCCATGCTCCTGACCTGCTGCTCACAAGCAGGGAGGAATTGGTAGGGGAAGTAGAAATGGGTGGCAAACCAGGCAGCAGCGAGATGGAGTTCAGGATCCTGACAAAAAAGAAGAAAGGAGAGAATATGGACCCTAGACTTCAGAAAAGCAGACTGACTCCCTCAGGGAACTGATGGGCAGGATTCCCTGACAGGCTAATATGAGGGGGGAAAGTAGGCCAGGAGAGCTGGCTGTATCAAAGGAGTCTTATCAAGGGCACAAGAAAAAACCATCCCAATATGCAGACGGAAGAGCAAGACAACCAGCTTGGCTTAACAGGGAAGTCTTTGGTGAGCTTAAATGTAAAAAAGCAGCTTACAGGAAGTGGAAACCTGGACAGATGACTAGAAAGTATAAAAATATTGCGGAATATGCAGGGTGTAATCAGGAAGGCCAAAGCACAACAGGAGTTGCAGGAGATGTGAAGGGTAACAAGAAAAGGTATGCTAGCAACAAGAAGATGGTCAGGTAAAGTGTGGGACCATTAGGCTACGTCTACACTAGGAGTTTTCGCGGCAAAAATATGCTAATGAGGGCCTCATTTGCATGAGTTGCAATCTCATTTGCATATTTTCTGCTGATCCGCTTTTTTGCTAGGGTTTTTGTGCAAAAACAAGCAGCGTGGATGTTTTCTTTTTGCGCAAAAAACCCTTTTCCCATAAGAAACTTATGCCCCAAAAAAGGAGGTTTACCAATTTGGCGGGAAAACGGGTTTTTGTGCAAAAAAAGAACGTCTACACTGCTTGTTTTTGCACAAAAAAACCTAGCGAAAAAGCGGATTGGCAGAAAATATGCAAATGAGATAGCGATTCATGGAAATGAGGTCCTCATTAGCATATTTTTTTCCAAGAAAATGAATAGTGTAGATGTAGCCTTACTGAATGGGGACAGATGATGTGGAAAAAGCTGAAGTACTCAGTGCTTTTTTTGCTTTGGCCTTCACTGACAAGGTCGGCTCCCAGAACGCTGCACTGGGCAGCGCAGTATGGGGAAGAGGTGAGCAGCCCTCTGTGGAGAAAGGACAGGTTAAGGACTATTTAGAAAAGCTGGACATGCACAAGTCCATGGGAACTGATCAAATGCATCTGAGGGTGTGGAGAGAGTTGGCCAATGTGATTGCAGAGCCATTGGACATTATTTTTTAAAACTCATGGTGATTGGGGAAGGTCCCGGACAACTGGGAAAAGGCAAATGTAGTGCCCATCTTTTAAAAATCCAGGAAATGACACGCTGGTCAGCCTCACCTCAAATCCAGCCAATGGGATTCTGCTCGGGGCAGAAGCAGCCTGTGAAGGCTCACAGCTGTTCAAACAAAGCCCTGCAGCAGTTTCTCTCAGCAGCATATGGGGGACAGGAAAGGGGTCGACCCTGGCACACAGCAGGGAGCCTCAGGGAAACGGTATTTTGCTGAGGCCTGCTCTGTACTGTGTCCCCACCCCACTCACAGAGCTGGCTTCTCATACATGCCACAGGAGAGCCACCTGGCATGTTGGGAGTTGTAGTCTTTTTTGCCTCCCCCACTTTCGTCCCCGTGTTGGGCACCACTGAGGGAGAGGCATAGGACTACAGCTCCCAGAGGGAGCTTCCCCTTCATTGCCGGCCAGGCACTGGCAGTGGGTCCCATTCTGTGTCAGCTCTGATTGACCTCTGAGTCAAGCACTCAGCAGAGGGGGCAGCTGCCACTTAAATCTGGCTGGAGACTCTGCAGCCTTCCCCAGGCTGGCCAAAATTAGGACCATGAGGGACCTTGGGGAGTGCGTTTGCACCCTTCACATTCCCCTGTATATGAACCTGTAGTATGGGTTTGATGACTGCACTATAAGGAGGATAGAAAACTGGCTCAGTGGGTAGAGATCAATGGCTTGATATCTAGTTGGCAGTTGGTATCAAGCAGAATGCCCCAAGGGTTGGTCCTGGGGCTGGTAATATTCAACATCTTCATTAATCTGGATGATGAGACGGATTGCATGCTTAGCAAGTCTTCTGATGACTCTAAGCTGGGGAGAGAGGTAGCTAGGCTGGGAGTAGGGATGGGATCCTGGACAAATTGGGCCAAAAGAAATCTGATGAGGTTCAAAAAGGACAAGTACAGAATCTTGCACGTAGGACAGAAGAATCCCATCCACTGCTACAGGCTGGAGACTGACGGGCCAAGCAGCAGTTCTGCAGAAGAGGACCTGGGGCTTACAGAAGATGAGAAGGTGGGTATAGGAGTCAACAATGTGCCTTGTTGCAAGATGGCGAATGGCATATTGGGCTGCATTGGCAGGATCATTGCCAGCCAGCAGATTGAGAGTTGTTATTCCCCTTTTTTCAGCATTGGTGAGGCCACATCTGCAATGTTGCATCTAGTTTTGGGGTCCCCACTATAGAAACGACGTGGCAAAATTGTGTCCATCAGATGGCAATGAAAATGACAAGGGGGCTGGAGCACATGACTTATGAGAGGCTGAAGGAACTGGGTTTATTTAGTGGATAGAAGAGAAGAATAAAGGGCTGGGCTTTTATAGCAGCCCTCAGCTACCTGAAGGAGAGTTGCAAAAGAGGATGAAGCCCGACTTCTTTTTAGTGGTGACAGAGCGAGGCGCAATGGTCTCAAGTTACAGTGCGGAAGGTCTAGGTTGGATATTAGAAAAAACTGTTTCCATGGAAGAGTGGGGAAGCACTGGAATGGGTTCCCCAGGGAGATGGTGGAAACGCCATCCCTAGAACAACAAGAAGTCCTGTGGCACCTTATAGACTAACAGATTTATTGGAGCATAAGCTTTCGTGGGCAAAGACCCACTTTGTCAGATGCATGTCAAGCATCTGACAAAGTGGGTCTTTGCCCACGAAAGCTTATGCTCCAATAAATCTGTTAGTCTATAAGGTGCCACAGGACTTCTTGTTGTTCTAGCAGATTCAGACTAACACGGCTACCCCTCTGATACTTGTCTCCATCCCTAGAGGTTTTTAAATCCTGGCTTGACAAAGTCCTGGCTGGGAAGATTTAGTTGGGGTTGGTCCTACTTTGGGCAGGGGGTTGGACTCAATGACTTCCTGAGGACTCGTCCAGTCCTAGGGTTCTATGATTGTGACAGATTTGGCAAGGCTCTTGCATGTGGACTTCCACCACACACTTCCAATAGCTGGACTGTGGGTTGCTCACTGGCATGGGCTTGCCAAAGGGGAGACAGAATTTGAAGCCTGGAGATCAGGGAATGGCCAGCAGCAAGGGCGTGTGTGTGTTTAACTATATACTTTACAACTAAAGAATAAAATAGATGGTAACTAAACTATAACAGAACCATTGTTTGAATGCCTTGCCAAGACAAGAACATTTGTTCAAGTGATCATCACAGGTGGTAAGAAGTTATTGAGAAGGTATGAGGTCAGCTAGGCTCCTTATACCAGCACATGACTCACGGCCCCAAGAGGGTGATAGAGCTGGCATGCTGGAAACCACTGGGGGAAATCTGTGGTGACTGTGCATGTGGCAAGAAAGCAACTGAAGAAATGTAAACTCTTCTGTACATGACAACCCTTTGCCTTTAAATCAATGGGGCTCCACTTTGATGCAGAGATTTGACCCCCAGGTGCTCATGACAGACAAGTTCCTGTCGGTAGACGTGCTCCTGGAAGTTCTTGCACAGTTATAAGGCTAATGTCTACACTAGCACTTTGTTGATCATGAGAGTGAAAAAACCCCTTCTGACTGACTTTTCACTGACAAAAACACAAGAAGGGTGTGGACAGCGCTGTGTCAGCAGGAGACACTTGCCCACCAAGGTAATTCCTATAGCTTGTTGGGGGTGGCTTAATTATGGCAGTGGGATAGCTCTCTCCCATCAACATAGAGCAGCTACATGGGAGACCTTGTAGCAGCGTGGTTGCAGTGGCACAACTATGTAGACAAAGTCTGTAATGTTGATGGGGAGGTGAAAACTTCACTGAGCTCTTGGGCAAGGTGGGGGAAGGGCCGGCTCTGTGCTCCTAGAAGGAGTGGGGCCTGAGGCAGAAGGGGCGGGGCTGGGACAGCCAGCCTTCAGTGTTGTCTGGACCATGGCATGCCCTCCCTAACTCGCTGAACTGCTTGGAGCATGCCACTCACCCCTTTTAATCCCGGTGGCCAGAAGACTCGGTTCTTTTGAATCGCCGAGCCCTGGGGCAGTTGCCCTCTTTGTCCCTCCCGTTGGCAGGACTGAGTGTTGACACAGCCAGAGAGAAACAGAAGACTGACCCACAGGCTGGTTTCATGCAGCTCTTCACCAACAACTCATGGAGATTAAGATCTTGACAGGAACAGATCTTAAGGCTTAAGGATCTGCTTTTCCACATTCTGATCTGATAACCAGCAAGTTATTTGACAGCTCTGTACAGTTAAGGGAAAATGGAAGTAGAAAAACAGGAAGATTTTGATTTAATCAAGACATCATTTAGTAAATGTTTACTGGATACCATAGTAGCATGCATGCTACAGCCATGTATAATGGGTAGCAGATATTCTCAGCTAACCAAATGATTATTGTATTTATTCTCAAATATTTCTGTTATTCCAGACACAGCAAAACCTAAAAGCAAAGTTGTAAGCAACACACGTTTACCTGTTATGCATGAATTGTGTAAAGTACAGAAAAAAGGCACAATATAAGTGCAAAATATATTATTCTTATATGAGCTATAGTTCTGATATATTTTACATACTTCCATAGATGTCTGTGAGATTTAAGGCAGTATATTTAAGTCCAAAATATAAATCCATTGCTGATGTGGAAAATAACTAAGCCCCATATGATTCCAATTTTTCTTCTTTCCTGCACAATTTCATTCATTTTATGAAAAACTGAATCTTTCCAAGTATGGACTAAAAAGCACCAGAAAAGAACGAAAGAGAGGCTATTTTCAAGTTATAATCAACATAACTTCATACAAAGAACTTTGGGCATAAATTGGTCTCCAGTTAAGGTCAGGAAGAAATTCTTCCATTACCATAGATTACTGCACAGTAAGCCAAATGCATTAAGGGAGATTCTTTAGGGGGAGGAGGGTAGAAAGCTGCTGTTGAAGCATGAGACTGCAGGAAATTGGAAAGCTGTCTGAACATTCTGATGTGGTAATTTCTTATATTCCATCTGGAGTTCTGTTGGGAAGTCTCAAACAGTATAAGGATTGAATAAGAAAGAGGCTGAACTAGCATTGGCTGCAGTCAATGCTAAGATGCATTGGTGGCAGTGTATGAAGACACTTGCTCTTCTCCTGTTTACAGTCAGTAGATAAACTTCAGGTGTCTAGGATGGATAGTGACATTTTTCACCAGTGCTAGAATTACATTAAAAAAAAAATCCATTCTCAACAAGGTATACTTCTTTCCCCATTGGCTTTTGAAGTTCAATCCTCATGATTCGATAGAAGAAATGTTAAATTCTAACTAATGTCACCGTCTAAGTGCAAAATGTACTTTGCCATGATGAAGGGAATACGGGCTGTTTCTTGTGCTGACAAGAGCAAGATTAAATAATGTTTTTCCTTCTTAAATGCATGACTAACATGTGGAACTCACCGTCAGAGGGTATCAGTGCGGCCAAGAGGTTAGTGGAATTCAAAAAGAGATTAGACATTAGAATGGTTAGTGAGACGATCCACAGTTACAGAAGATTTTAAAAAGAAGAGAGATAAATCCTCATGCTTTATGGCATAAAACAACCAATAAGTGTCAGGATTTAGGATAACCCTTCTGAGAAAGTCATAGCACAATTGTCCACCATGAAGTATCCGCTACATTCCTCTGAAGTTTCTGGTATGAGCCACTATCACAGGGGTGAGGAACCTTTTTTGGGTCAGGGCCATTGGCCCACAGAAAAATCAGTGGGGGGGGGTTACAAACACAAGGAGCAAAACAACAAACAAAAACAAAAAAGACTGAGAAGGAGATACTACTTTAAATGAATGTAATTTGCGTAACTCGGAGTGGAAGGTTTTTTTTATACCCCTCAGTGATGTAAACTACATCAACATAAGCAGAAGTGTAAACAAGCTCTAAGTATGCTCATACAAGATCAAAAACTTCAGAGGGATATCCGAGTTAGTCTATAACTGGAAAAACTTTAAAAACAACAAATAGTCTAGCAGCACCTTAAAGACTCACAAAACATGTAGATGGTATCATGAGCTTTCATGGGTACAACCCACTTCTAATGCTCCAGTCATCTGAAGAAGTGGGTTGTACCAACGAAAGCTCATGATACCATCTACATGTTTTGTGAGTCTTTAAGGTGCTGCTACACTATTTGTCGTCTAAGTTTTTCCATACAAGATCAGTTGAGCAAAGCAGCAGCTAGCAGTCTCTGTAAAGTAGCTCAGGCAGCAAAGTGGAAGATAAGTTTTGTTCTGGATTTTATTTTCAAATTCCAAGGTTGACAAGAAATCGGCCATTGAAAAGGGATACTTTTTTAATGTCCACATGGAAAGATGCACATTATAATACTATCAATCTTTCCATGTGGACATTAAACAAATGCTAAGGTGGGTTTAAATAATAATATTGGTCTATGTAAATGAAAATAGTAATTCATGTTAATGTAAATTTAATTTGTATTAGTCAAAATAATGTTTAAAGAAAATCCCACATAAATTCCATCTGCCTTAAACTCCATTTATTAAGAGCAGTATGAAACTAGTGGCCACTTACAATTAGAGGCACAAACTCTCATAGTTGTGTGCATTTCTTCTTTTGTCTAGAAGAAAGGTGCCTAGCCAATGCTCTATGTGTATATATTTTCTCTTAAAGGGACAACATCTGCTTATATATCATATGTGAAAATGTCTTTTATCTAATATTTTTACATGTAATACCTAACATGACTATAAAGAGGAGAAAAAATGTCCTTAGGCTCTTTAAGCTTGTGCATTTGACATCACTTTACTGTAATGCTGGTTTCACAGCAACAGGGAAACAGAATTTTAAACAGGAAAGTGCGCAAAAGCAACACACCAATCCACCACACAATTTATAACATTTCACAGGAAAATCATTTAGATAACGGATTCACTATGATACATATGAAACTACATCAAAACATAATTTCTAGTTGTACTAGAGACCCATAGGCTTCCAATGCAAGATACTGGAAGAGACAACATATATACCCTTAATCGGTTTAGAGTCCTCCCTGTGCAAATTTTGATTGTGGTTCTCCCACCCTCTGATTTTACTTTCCGCTGAGGCCCTCTGCTGTAACAAGCAGTCCTCTGGATGAGGAAATTATCTCTGGAGCGCTATTCAAGTCCCAGTCCATTGCGTTAGGTGATCAAGAAGGATGTAATAGTCCATAGTACAAAAGTGCAAAACTGAAAATGAGAATGAGGACAAAGGAGCTCATGAATAGATCAGTGAACACAGTGAAAGAACAGAATCCAGACTTTGAAAGAAGTTACTCACCTTGTACAGTAACTATGGCTCTTCGTGGTGTGCATAGTGTGCTCCTCCACTGTAGTTCTGCTTGCATCCCTGTGCTGCTGATCAGAAAACTTAGGAAGCAGTGTCCAATAGGCCTGCACATGCGCGCTCTCTCCTCATGCTGCGCCACAAGGCTAGTGAGTAGGTGGGCTGATCTCTCTTAGATCCTTCTCTACCAGTGTCATTTGACAAGAACTCTTAAATATAGGGGAGGATGGGGAATGTGCAGAACACCTTTAGGGGGACACATCTTGAAGAACCATCATTACTGCATAAAATCATAATTTCTTCTTCAGGTGGTGTCCCTACAGTGCTCTGCTGTGGGTGATTTCTGAGCAGTACCCCTTGTGATGGGCCGGGACTTCAGAGTCAGGTCAGTTACAGATGATGGCACTGTAGAGCCTAAGATGATAGCTGAAAAATCCTCAATGATCACATAGTGTTCTGCAAAAGCAGGACCAGCTTTAGGAAGTGTGGGGCCCAATTCGCAGGGGCGGCACCATGCATGCGCCGTGCACCCGGGGCACCGCACATGCGCCGCACGCCCAGGGCCGCCCCTGAACGCCTGGGGCACTGCACATGTGCCCAGGGCTCTCTTATGCGCGGGGCCCCCCTCTTAGCCAGCCCTGTGCAAAAGTGTGGACTGATGCTCATGTATTGCTGTTCTACAGATCTCTGGTACATTTGGTAAGTGTACTGCTATGCACGAAGACTGTCCGTACTGGTTGTGAGGAAATTAGCTCTTCATGAGAGCACCATTGAGCAGCCAGACTCCATGTTGGGGGTGAAGTATCTGGCCATTGCATTGAGATAGAAGATTGGGCCAGAGGCGGAGGGGAAAAGGGGGTTTGGCTGACATGTCTGTCAGGAAGGAATACCATGGTTGACAGGGCCATGCCAGTGCTCTTAAGATCACTTGTGATTTGTCTGTTCTGATCTTTTATATTACCTTGTTCAGTGGGGGTGTTGGCGGGTAGGCACAGAAAAGGATGTCAGTCCATGGGAGCATGAACACATCCCCTCAAGTGGCATTTTGGGCTCTGGGATGTTGCAAATAGGTCAAATTGGGGAAATCCACAGCATTGAAAAATGCTGCATAGGATGGTGTTGTTCAAATCCCACTTGTGCTGAATGGTGTAGCAGTGACTCTGTTTGTCCGCAGTGATATTTTGGGTGCCAGGTAGGTATGCAGCAGATATGGTCATATTGTGTTGGAGGCACCAATTCCATAGTTTGACAACCTTGGTACAGAGGGAATGGAAGTAAGCATTTTACAATATCATGATTCTTATATCGTAACCTGTGATGATGGGGAAGAAATGGAAGTAGGCATAGTGTACAGCTCTGAGCTTGAGGAGGGTTGATGTGGAAGGTAGTTTCAGAAGGGGACCATAGTCCGTATGTTAGGACTTGTCCCACGTGGGAACCCCATCGTGTGAGGGATGCTTATGTTGCAACAGTGATTGTGGGAGGATCCTGATGGACTGGGACCCCTTTGCATACATGTAGGACAGGGCAATGTCCACAGTCCTTGACTGTGGAGAGGTATCATAAGCTATTTGTGGAATCTGCGCCATTTTGTTTTGTATACTGAAGCTATAGGGATCATCCCATTAAATTAACAGGGAGCAGGTTTAAAACAAACAAAAGGAAGTACTTCACACAACACAGTCAACCTGTGGAACTCCTTACCAGACAATTTTGTGAGGTCTAAGATTATAACGGGTTTAAAAAAAAACGCTAAATTCATGGCGGACAGGTCCATCAATGGCTATTAGCCAAGACGGGCAGGGATGATGTCCCCAGCCTCTGTTTGTTAGAAACTGGGAATGGATAACAAGAGATAGGTCACTGGATTACCTGTTCTGTTCATTCCCTCTGGAGCACCTGGCACCGGCCACTGTTGGAAGACAGGACCTATGGTCTGATCCAGTATGGCCAATCTTATGTTGTGCTGAGCACTAGTGAACAGTTTATGAGTAACAAAAAGATTTGGAAAAGGAGTGAGAAAAAAACAGCTGACATTAATACTGTGGAAAAATTAAATGGAATTAAACACAACAATCTTAAAGTTCCATAATGTGGAAATAATGAAAAGTAAAGTCAGCTCTGCCCTTTTTATTTTGTAATGCACCCAATGTAGAAGAAAATAGAACCATCAAGGAAACAGGTAAAAGAGATCCTAGATTCATAATCTGGCAAGCAATAATCTACATCACTTCATACCAAGAGTTGCATAGGTCTTGTTCCAATGTGATAGAAGGCATAGAATGTTGACATGCCATGCTAAGGGCTAATTAAGCAGCACTTTGCACATTATCCACACTCTCTACAAGCTCTGTTTTAACCATTTTTGCAGTATCTTGTTAAAATAATAGGAATAAAGAATGTTAATTAATGGCTATGTGTGCGATGTATTTAGTTTATCACATCTTTAAAGGAGAAGAGTATAGGCAGAGTCAATAGGAAGAGGGGAGGGAGAAGTCAATAGGAAAATCTGATAAAAACAGAAAACACATCTATGGAAATACCAGAAAATATAATAGGAAGAGCTGTAAAAATTAATACAATAAAAGCTCTTTTTAATGAATTGTCTTTGTTATAGTTTACTGATTTCTTTGTTTGTGTTTATTTGCAGCGATATATTATTTTCATGGTGTTCTTCACAGGTCCATTGAAAAGAGCTTATAATAAATAAATTCTAACTGGTCCTAAGCATCAATGTATTCAGAAAAAAACAAATGGTGTGCCTGAGTGGCAGCAGTACCAATACAATTAGGAGAAATGAACTAATAGTTCACACAAATCCACATTTTAAATCATTTATTTCAGTAGGAAAGATTTCTGAAATTCATACTTAAAGTCATTTTAAACTAGCTTATGCAAACACACAATTTCACACACGCCCACACTTAAAAGTATTTAAAAAAATAGAAGAAAAAAGGCTAGAGGACACCTAACTGCACATCACTCGTAGAGGTCATAGTGCAATTACTATCATTATAGCATCTCAAATCAAAATGGAATAACATTGAAAATGGCTTGTGTTTACCATATAAACAATCTTTTTTTTGTGTGTAGATTATTACAGGTTATTTCCCCAGCCTCTGCACTCAAGAGCAGTAGGACTTGAATGGGTATATTTATCTGTGTGCAAGGAATCAAAGGCTCTGTAAACAGGTGAACCTTAAAGAGCCTTTCTTTCCCTGTTTTAATTGATCAATTTTTCCTGTTATTGGACCATATTTGGAAGGAGCTCTGGAGTGGTAACAGCTTTGCTGAGGAACTGGAGGCCACATCCCTCCCCCACTACAGTAAATTTGATACTAATCAAGTGTACAGAAAAATAACAAATATTCATGTTTATCCTGGCTTTTTAAGGAAAAGCTCCAGCAATTAGCTACAGAAGTCTGATCTGCAGAAGTCTATATGTCATTGTGGCACTTTTATATAGTAAAAATCCTTGAGAAAATCCCTCAACTCTGTTCTGTAATATGTATGGCTAGACTCAAAACTGCTTTCTTAACCTTCGACTAATTCTTTCAATTGTCACCGAAGAACCCTTTAAGGTTCACGTCTGCACTAGGTATGCTTTCCCTTTCAAATATCTAAAGTTAAAAGCATTGCAGTGTAGAAATTCTGTGTTTACTACCATAATGTCTTAAGAGGAAATGAATATTCTACTATATATGGCTTTCATTGCTTAAAAAAACCCAGTCTGTGAAAGTTGAATTAATTAATTTCTCCCTCAAGCTATATGCTTAAAAGCTCACAAATCTCTTGTAGGGAAAGTTAGGAACAACCTCTGTACAAATAATTTGAGCTCATGTCAAGAAAGGATACAATATACAGTTTGTTCAGGTTTATTTTTAATTTTCCCTTTGATATTTATTCTAAATTAATAAAAACGTTGCTAAGTATAGTCCTTTCATGTTGTATAGCATACTGCTTCAAATGAATAAAAGAAGGAGAATCCTAATTTTTAGCAAGGGGAACTCTAGAAATTACTCTTAGTGCCCTTATTTGTTCTTGTTAATTTTTGTCTTCAAGCTAGACATTCCACATTTTTTCATATTTTAAAGAAAAATTGTTACAAGATGGTTTAGATAGTTCCAATAAAAGCTACAGACAAATTTGTCAATTGCTTCTTTCTACTAAAAAAAGGATCAAACCCAGAGAAATATTTTAGCAATTTAAATCATATCTATCTTAGCAGACCAAAATTGAGCAATTCTTTCTGTTAGAAAGTAAAAATAATGGGAAAGTGGTTACACACTGAAGAAATCAGGGAAAAAGTAAATTGGTCCAGTGGCTGCTACTGTATTTTCAGCTCTAGAACAACAGAACTGGACTTCAAACTGAGAATAAGGCACCGACCAGTCTCTCTCAGATCAAACTGTCTGCTTCCCCACAACACTTTGGACAATGACCAGAAACGAGTTAAATTATATCCATCGAAGTAATTCCTTCAATTACCATTCTTCCAAATGCCAAATCTGTGCACCTTAGACACAAGCCATTTTTAGGGAAAGGAAAAAAACGTCAGTATTTAAATAACAATGCCTTTAAAAGTTGACCTTGTAGCAAGAATAAACAACTCATTGGTGAGAATTAGTACCAGTTCCAGTGTTATGAAGCTTAGAATAGGCAGTATACTAAGACGGCCATGGAAAGATTAGGACTACTACTGCTTATGAATGAATGAAAATACAAGAGGAAGAGAATGAAGAAAAATGCCACTTACAAGAGCCAGAAAAACATCACCACATGATTTATCTTATCCTGATTTGGAACAGATTTGCATTAGACTACATAGTTAGCTTCAATCAACAAAAATAAGATGATGTAGCCCTGTTGTATTCCTGTTTTTCTTATGTGTTTTCATTTTCAGTAGTAAATGTATCATTAGCAGCAATAAAGTTGCTGCAAATTCTTTTATAACACAGCTGAGTTGGGGAGAAAGTTAAATAGTCTATTCCCCAAAGGGGCACATGAAACAGTACAGAATTGAGGAAGTGAAGATCACCCTGCCACAATTTCCAGTTTTTTCCTTATCAGGTTTTATTGGAGTGGTATCTGCTTTTTAGAATCTTTGAAAAATTCCTTATAGGAGAGGTTAAAATTTGGGTAATAAAACCATGTGACACATACTTAACTGAAATCAGAACAACTTGGGAAATGTTCCAACGGCATTTTCCATACAAAATTATTTGTAAAATGAAGCACATACCTAGATTAACGTAAAATGTATGGATCCCATTTAGCAAAATCAATTGTGACTAATATTAGCTCTTTAAGAACACGGAAATGGAAGGCATTTGATTAAATGTAACTGAAGTTATAAAGTTAACGTTAAGATAGCATTTAGTACTTTAATTTACGACAGCTGGAGATGTGCTAGAAATGCATTACATTTAGGCTCACCACCAATTAATTCTCCAAACTGGGTGAATTCTCCATTGGTATTTAAACTAAAAATCAGGTAGGAAGTTTAACTGTGAAACGTGTCTTTGTAGTATATCAATCAGCAGATGATCAACATGTATATAGAATCTATCCAGGAAGATCTACTCTGAGCTATTTTTGTCCACATTCCTATAATAATGGATCTCAAAAGACTTCCTTTCAATCAAAGATACAAATACAACAAAATAAAGTTATGAACATGAGCTGCAAAATTTCAACAATTAATGAAAATAAAAAAGCAAAACATTTCAAGATAAACTAAAAAAACACAACCAACTGACATTCTGAATAGTGCATCTTCACCTGTTTCTGTCTAGCTGCCGTATTGATGGATTACTGTGCTCTTCATAGTTGACTTGAGGAGTTGTCATTCTATTTAAGCTTTTTGTGACTGGTTTCTTCTCACGAAAAGAAAAAAAAAATCACAACTTTTCCCTAATAATCCTCCAATTCAAAAAGTGAAACGTTTTAATGTTAACGTGACCCACTGAAGGATTAATACAGGATAAAACAGAACAAGGTATTGAACCTCTGATACTAGGTTGCATCCTAAAAATGCTTTCACTAATCATTGTTTCTCTTATTACTCTTGCTAACCCTAAACCTTTTAGGAGGCTTCTTTTTCTAACAGCTCTCCCATGAAAAATGAGAGATTTGAGGCTAGAAATATAAAGATCAAAATGATATATAAAGTCTAAATAGGCAGAGAGCAGTGACAGGCAATGACTCATCCAATGACAACTGCTGACAAGGGTTCTGCACTGCTTTCCCCATCTTACATTACATACTATAAAAACAGAAGAAAAAATGGATAAATGCAAAGAACAAAAACATCCTCTGACCTGACTGTCTTTAGCAAAGCTATGTGATGTCAGGGTGTGGCTCCCAGATGCAAGTTTCCTATCACTAACATAAGAATAGATATAGTTAACCCAGAATGCATCTAAATTAGCTTATTAAAAATTTCAAAATCCACAGGTTTACCATACACAATGCTTAAAAAAATTACATACATTTTGTTAAAAACACTTTTGAGAAGAAACACACGCTAAGTAATTTAAAAAAAATGCAAAACTAAAACTAAAGCTGTGCAAAGTCTATTGCAGTAATACTGTTGGCTGTGCTACACACCCAACATGGGTTAAGTGACATGTGAACTGAAAAGTGATTCAGCATGAGCAACCTCCACAGAAAAAGGGGTCACTAAACCAAAACTTATTTTTAGCTTTGCTGTAAGTGTGACACAGAAGTGTGCATCTACTATATACTATACCTCTCTTTATACCTCTTTATACTAAGAACAGATTTTATAACACTTGGAAATGCCATAACATTCCACCTCCCTTTCCCCAGAATAGTCCTCTCTTTATGCTAGTTTGTTTTCTCAATAGGGATAGCAACCTTCCTCCTCTGTCACAAACAAACTAATGATTTCCATTAAGAAAATGTGATATTGATTCCGGGAATTTTAATGTGTGAAATTCCATCCCCTCACCCTGATTTAGTAAACGAATGTTCATTACCAAACAAACTACAACCTCTGGAAACATTTAAGATTATGACAAGAACTCATTACCAGAGACTGCAGGATAGTTTTAGAAAGTCTTGCAAGCTTATTTACTGCTTTAGGATTACAATGTCCATGGAACACCTACCATTTTTTCAATAAGTTTTTCTGGACAATATTGGAATTTCTTCCATATTTATAAAGATCAATGTTCTGAATGTTAAATAGGGCTTTGTGTACAAGAGTCTACAATTAGGTAACACCACAAAATAAGGCATGAATGAAAATTTAACGTATAGAACACACTGAATTTGTCCTCCAGTTTGAGATTTTAAATACTTCGGGAGAATAAATTTAGGGACAAAGAATTACTCATATATAAAAAGGTTTTGTTTATATAGTCCACCCTATTTTTGCTCCTTAATTAAGTAAAATTCTTATAAAATTGATATTTGGAAGCATCTTACCCTGAAAGAGGCTCTTCTGCTATTCCCTACCTTTAACTGAAACTAGGCAAACATGCCTCCAGAGAAGTAAAACACCTGTGAGTTATATCCAGTGTCTATTGTATAGTGGAACCGTCACATGGAGGAAAATAACCCGTGTAGAAATACAATGGGAAGAAAACACAGTTCTGACCTGATGTCACCTCTCTGCTCCCACTTAAAAAAAAAAAAAAAAAAAAAAAAAAAGGTCTATACTTCAACCAGGAATTAGATAAGCATGTATCAGTATCCTGCTTATAAGAATAAGTGTGCTGTATTGACACACAGCCTTTGTGCCACTGGCAGGAAGCAAGGTTCCTCAACGGTTAGGTTACCAAGTTTAGTACTTCAAAAACAGAAACAAACATAAATGTTACATTTGTTACAGCTCTCTTACTCTAGGTCTGAGAGAATTAATGATACTCCAAGATCTAGTGAGCCTGAGAGACGCTCCAATTGAAGGCTGGTAGTATAGTCTAAACAACATCCCTAGAATGTGTAAGTACCTCTGTCCCCAGTCTAAACCCAGCTGTTGATGAAACCCTGAAGAAATATGGTTATACCCTTTTTAAAGAATATCTAAAAAGGTGTATTTCCCAAATCAGTATAAAGTTAAAAGAAACACAAATTAGCTACAATCTATTTAACCCAAGCACAGCACCGCCATAAGTTTCACACACACTATTTGGTGTTTCATGTTGGTTTTCCTTTCACTCTTTAAGGCAGTGGTTTCCACAGGTCAGTTGAGAAAATATTAAGAAACATGGTCCATGGCAGTTCATGTTGCAACTCATTTTTCGCTCAGGGGAATCTATTCCCCAAACTGCTAGTGCTCTGTTGTAGAGATTGAGCCTGTAGGTTCTGTTCAGGCACAGAAATAAATTTACAGCTGGCACACTTTCTTCAGGACGTCATGCTCAAATTATGAGACAAACAGTTCATCAAATTGTTCTCTTTCATGTTTTGAATTAGGTTTTTTTTTTTTTTTTTTTTTACTCAAAAGTCATCAAGTTGGCAGGAACCTGAAAACAAACAAAAAAAAAAATATCATCTGATTTTTAATTTCAGAATTGGCTTTTTATTGCTTCATCTTTTCAGAACCCACGCCCTGCAAGTTTAAAATGTTCAGTGTAGCTCTCCCGTCCAAAAATATATATATTATATATATAAAACAAGTCTAGGAGTACTAGAGTAACTACAATTATAGGACGCGCATATATATAGAGCAGGCAGACACTAAATTGCAGTATGGTTTATAAAATGTGTAATCATATGATCTGTCTTTAGTTTACATTGGTAGGTGAACTGTGATATAATTAGTTTTGCCACAATTGAGAGAGACTGACAAGCCCAGTGTCAAACTACTGGAGACAGACACAAGGCTTTTGCAGCTGAATGTCCCATTTATGGAATTCCAATGTACAGATCCCTAGAATAAAGTCAAATCTTGCCATGTTCCATGGAATACCCAAATCTCACATCTTTACATAAGAACATAAGAACATAAGAATGGCCGTACCGGGTCAGACCAAAG
>JANRFK010004893.1:5636161-5673391 GCA_030068395.1 Apalone spinifera | reverse complement strand
CTTTGTGAAGGCATTTCCCAAATAATGGAGAGGAAGAAGTGCCCAGAAGTGTTTTTTGCCATACTTTAATGGCTAGAAAATGGAAGTGCTGATAATGCTGCTCCTATAAGAGACAGAGGAAGTGCTAATACACTTCAGGAGCAGATCGAGAAGTCTGCTTGTGGGAGGAGTCATGTTTTGACAGCACTTTTAGAGAGACGATTTTCCTTATCTGCACTGTGGCTGAGGAATTTATCTTGTTCTGCAAGACAACCAGCTATTTAATGTCCTCATCATTTGGTATGTATTTAGAAGCTTCAGCATGGTGAAATCTCATAAGAATGACCATACTTGGTTAGACCAAAGGTCCATCTTGCCCAGTATCCTGTCTGCCAACAGTGGCCAATACCAGATGCCCCAGAGGGAGGGAACACAACAGGAAATCATCACGTGATCCCTCTCCTGTCATCCAATTTCAGACAGAGGTTAGGGACACCATTCCTACCCATCCTGGCTAATAGCAATTGATGGACCTAACCTCCATCTAGCTCTTTTTTGAATCCTGTTGAAGTCCTAGTCTTCACAACATCCTCTGGCAAGGAGTTCCACTGGTAGACTGTGCAATGCATGAAGAAACACTTCCTTTTGTTTGTTTTAAAACTTGCTACCTATTAATTTCATTTGGTGACCCCTAGTTCTTATATCGTGGGAATAAGTAAATAACTTTTCTTTACTTTTTCCACATCAGTCATGATTTTATAGACCTCTCTCATATCCTCCTTCCCCCTTAGTCTCCTCTTCTCTAAGCTGAAAAGTCCAAGTCTTTTTAGCCTCTCCATCTGGGACCTATTCCAAACCCCCTAATCATTTTTGTTGCCCTTTTCTGATGCCAATATATTTTTTTTGAGATGGGGTGACCACATTTGTATGCAATATTATGGTTTTATAGAGGCAATAAGATATCCTCTATCTTATTCGCTATCCCTTTTTAGGTGATTCCTAAGATTCGATTTGCTTTTTTGACTGCTGCTGCACACAAAGTGGATGTTTTCATAGAACTATCCACAATGACTCCAAGATCTCTCTCGAGTAGTTCTACTCTCAAGTAGATCTCACATCAGCTGGAAAGGTAATATGAAAGCTAAAGGTCAAAAGTAAAAATACTCACAAAAAATTTCAGTGACATGATACAGAGGGATACTTTGTCTGTTTCAGAATTGGAAGAATGAATCTGGGGATGACCAAAGGCTCCCTATCAGTTTCATCAAATCCTTGCTTAAAAGGGATCTCCACAAATCTGAGGTACTTGGTATACAGAATAATAAAAACCCTGTGAGATTTCTTGGGATCAGACTAAGTACTAGGTTTAAGCTCTCTAGAAGGGAACACAGTAAAACTCACAAAGAACTCAGATTCATTTAGTTGGAAAAGATGAGATTTATGGGGCTGTTTCAAGGTCATTAGTCATCTCAAACTTACCCTCTTCCATTACTGATACCTCAAAATGAATGTATCTACACAGTGAAAGTTAGGACAGACTTCCCAGGATGGACAGTGCCAAATTTGATACTGCACTCTGTATATTGGGCCTGAAAAAGTGTTTGACTTCTAAGCGTTTGAGGTGGTTGTCCTGATATTTGTATGACTGACTAGAGAAGACAAGGCAGACTGAATACTTGTCAGGGTTGTGACCTTTTACCAGGCAGCAGAAGCACTGAATGAGTGTGTCTATAACAGGCATCATAAATCAGCTTAAGGCTCAAAGCTAGGCTTTCATCAGCTTGGGTACGCAGGCTTGTGCTAGATCAACTAAAACTAGCAGGGACATGGTGGCGCAGGCAGAGGCTAGCCACCCAAGCTCAGACTCAGGTGCTTCTTTATGAGTTTTAGAAATATAAATAAGCAATACAAAATTTAATTAGAACTTATATTATGGAGCTAATACTTAACAAAATGACACTACACGTAGTTTTACAGACTTGATTCTAAACACTACAACAATTTAGAATAGTGATAATTACCAGTAAAGTGCAATGGATTATTACTTTATAATAGCCTCATATGTTGCTTTTAAAATAAAAATCTGCAGTAGTATATTAAGCATAAAACCCAGCCAACGTATGAGAAGTATTAAGATGAGAGACCGCTGCCCTCCAAATTGCCCAGTTGCTTCATTTGATGCTAATAATTTCTTAAATCTTTGTTTGTGGATACAGTCTTTATGTTATCACCAAGTTGTCGGCATTGGCAGGAGTAATGCTTCCTTTAATCTTTTCCATTCATGCATGGAATACATTTTTTATGTGCATCGAACAAAATATCACCACCAGTAAAAACAAAAATCCTAGCTGTGGATGCTCTGCTAATCAGCTAGATGACATTTGAATTTCTTCAGATTAGCTGCGCACAGCTTATAGGGAACACTCAGCAGGTGTATCTTGTTTTGCCTAAAATGACTAATTAGTACTCAATCTTCTTTTAGAGCTAGTTATTAATGCCAAGTTCCCATGAGCAGTTCTCAGTTCCTTTTCACAATACAGGCACTCTGTGATTTACAAATATCTGACTTACAAACAACCCACATATACAAACAAGTGCTGGCCAAGGTCTCTGGAGGAGCAAGGGGCAGTCGCGCAGTTAGGAGCTGCAGAGAAACAGTGCTTTGATGGGGGAAAAACTGCTGCTTCTCTCCAGCTGCCAATTATGTGGCTGCCCCCTGCTCACTGCCTTTTGGTGAGTGGGGGCTCACAGTGCATGGGATGAGATGGGTAGAGATGGGGGCTGACAGTAGGAACTGGTGCAGAGCCCACAAGGATGGGTTGACAGTTGGGGAATGCCCAGAAGTGCCCTCCAGGATCTGCACTTACCTCATCTTCCTCTAATAAAACCTGCTTTTCTTCAAGCACCAGCATTCAAATGTTAAATAAAAACAATATTTCTACTATTTTTCATTGCAAATATAGAGCATTTCAGCTATATTATGAGTTAAATATACTTTTGAGGGCTTAACTATGGGAACTTAACTACCATTTATAACATTATTTCTATAGGAAAATGTGCTCCGAGTTCCAAACAACTGATATACAAATGAACTTTTGGAACACAACCCATATATAAGTTGGGAATTCCCTGTATTGTTCTCACCTGTTGTCTGTTGCTTTGGCAGGCAGCGCTGAGATGTTTGAACCACAGCATTGCATTCATTCTGTTACCAGCTTGAAACTTGTATGAATTTCCTAAAGTGACAGGGATATGAAAAAATTGTTTCAAAACAATCAGACAAAAACAAATATAGTACTGTACTTCAATTCTACTTAAGTTCAAACAAATACTAAACTAAAACATTATTGAAGAGTGCAAAGACATAATTCTATTCATATAACTTTAAGATCTTGGGTGGCATGATTGCAATTTAAGCAACATAATTTTACTTCATACAAAAGATGCTCTATATTCTGCAACAACTTCACAGCCTCCAAACGAATTATTAAAATATGTCAATAAAAAACACAATTTTCCCACAATGCCTCCCTCTCATATCCCATCAAATTATTTAGACTGTTGTAACCAAAGTATTTTTTGTCCATGGTACCTCTGACAGATGAAAAGTCCTGTGGCACTTTAGACAAAAATACATATAGAATGAGCTTTCATGGGCATCTGAAGAAGTAGGTTTTGCTCATGAAAGTTCATGATACTATATATATTTTTGCTAGTCTCTAAGGTGCCACAGGACTACTCGTTTTTAAAGTTACAGACTAATACTGCTACCCTTCTGAGACTTTCTGACAGATAAGGTACTTATCTGCAATATTCTGAACAAACCTTAATGAATTAAGTTTAAGTATCTTAGATGTCCATTATAAAATGTTTATGCATAATGGTGAGATTGTATACAATCTCTAGAGGGGATATATAAATAATGTAAACCCTAGGAAGTATTATGAGCATCAAAGGTCTATTCAAAACAATGAACTTTTAAAGTTAAGTGGATTTCCCCAAAAAATTCTAGGGCAGTGTTTCCCAATTGGTGTTCTGGGGAACTCTGGGGATCCGTGAAGCGAAAGCAAGGGTTCCGCAAAGAGCCGGCACTCCCTCGCCCCCTGTTAAAGAGACAGAGCCATGGCGAGGGCTTTTTTTTTTGCTCAACGAAACGCGGCAGGGGCTCTTTTTTTTTTTAGGAAACTCTAGGGGTTCCGTGGCCAAATAAAATTGGGAAAAGTATAAGCATATCTCCTCTGATTATGTAAACACTCAACCTTTTGAAGCTACTAACTGAGGAGAGTCCCGTTGCACGCAAATAATCTATTCCCAGTTCAAAGATCCTGGCTGTATAAAGGGGTGAGTATCCTTTTCATCAGTGTGATTGTTTTGAGCTAACAGCTGTTATGAACTTGTGACCACAGACAAATCTCTTGGCAAGGTCTGAAGAACAGTTCACCTGCCAGAGCACTTAATAGCATTGGGGCGATTGCTGGTAAGAATATTAGCAGGTGTATACATTGTTTTGTTGTTTTTAATATGTTCTCTCTGTAATGCTTTTTACTTAAAGAATATATATGCTGTCTCAGAAAGAACTATGTGGTAACTTAACTCTAATTATATTGTTTATAGTTTCTGAAGAGAAGGTAATACACGCTGGCTGAAGCAGTCTGACTTGCTGTGGAATTCAGTGTAGGCAAGGAACTGTGCAACCTGGAAATAGCTTGGTCAGGAGAAAGACAAGTCTCTGTCTATGAGAGGTGATGGTTGGGCAGCTAGAAGCCTAATAATGGGTGCATCTGTTGGGCCCTGGAGGAGGAATATGGGTGTACTTACCTGAACTTTGACAGCTCCCATTCCAAACTGCATAATAATTTAGACGAACTGACAATGGGCATAATTCATATACTGTGCTGCTGTCTTTTGGTTTACCTCTTACAAGAGGTATGTTTGAAATATTTTTCATATAAGGATTAAAATGAACTTCCTTGATTCTAACAGGTCATATTCATTTTCAATTATGCAAATCATGTTCAAATGTTCATATAAATCAGCATATTCAAATGTTCACTCATGTCAATCCTTCAGTACTTGGTAGACAAACAAGAAAAAAACCCTAACAAGTCACTGGGAAACATATTAGATATGTTAGACTATGTTAACCAGAACAACTTTTGATGCCCTTTCTGAATTTTTTGAAATACTAGAGAGAGTTAATAGTTTGTCCATACTTAGGGCTGATGTTGGATTTTTATTAGGAGCCCAGTTTATGAGATGGCTTTCCTTCTTAATATTTCCTAGCTGTTTTGTTAGTTCATGACATCTTCAAAAGTACTTAGTCTAGTAACACCAAACTTGTCCTGGTCAGGAATAGTATAGCGTATTTTTTATGGGGGGGTGGGGCGAAGGGGGTTAGGTGAATGGTTTGGACTGGATGTTGAAGCATCTAGAGGTAATTGAAATTTCATGTAATAAAGTCTACATGATTTACACCAGGCAGAGCTGTCACAAAACTTCTAAATTAGGAAAGCAGGCGTTAGGAATCTTATGGCGTTCCTAAATTTGGGTTAAGCTCTAAGATTTGGAATATCCCTTCCAAAGCTTTTTTTTAATTTGAGCATCCCTAACAAAGATTCTCAAGTGTTTATAAAGTCAAGTGAATTTGAAAAGAAATTTTTTATGCATATCACCATATTCCTGATGTTACTCACCCTTCTCAGAATCAGTCAGCAAGAAGAGATCAGGATGTTCTGGGTCATCAGCCATCATCACCATCCATCCTACCACTGACACATTTTTACTTGGTGTAGATTTGAACTGAAAAAGAAAGCATGTATTTATGTTAAGCAAGAGGGTCCAGCCAGAATGACAGCATCACATATTATAAGAATGTGGAAATACAGGAACAATTCTGCTTTCTGCTAACCTGCCATAAATACAAAATAACACTACTCAGAATCTCCATAAAGGGATCTGCCATAAATACAAAATAATGCTACTCTGAATCTCCATAAAGGAATAATAGGAAACAACACAACCACTAAGTTGTGTGATCATAAATACCTCTACTGTACAATTTGACAGGACTCAGTATTTTCAGCACCATCATACTGGTTATGTGTGTGCATATTTATTCTCTCTCTCTCTCGGGTCTTATCCAATTCACAGCCATGAGAAAGATGGCATGACTGTGAAATCTGCCCCTCCCCTCTGGAGATCTGGTCTTATGTATACTTTTACTCTATATTAAATAGATTTAATTGGGAGACTAGTGTTTTTTCAAATTAGGGGTCCTGACCCAAAGGGGTGTTGCAGGGATGGTGGTCACAAGGATTTTGAGGGGGAGAGATCATTGCTTCTGCACTGCTGCTGTTGCAACTCTGCCTTCAGAGCTAAGCACCCAGCTGACAGCTCTCAGTCTCCAGCTGTCCAGCTTGGAGAACAGTGCAGAAATAAGGGTGGCAACACCACGTGAGAAAGTGGGGACTGTATTCTCTCTATTCACTTGTTATGTTGTATGTGATTTCTACTATCCTGTGCTGCTCTGTTGTAACACTGTGTTTGCCTCAGTTTCCCTGGGCACTGCACTGGTGCCCAGCTGGGGATGGGAGTGACTCTCACTGAGGGGGAGGCTGCCCCAGCTCAGCAAATACACAACAAGAGCTCAGGCTCTCTTGTAACCTGAGCCTAGATGGGGGAGGGGGAAGGAGAAGGGTGTGCAATCAGGTGACATCTTTTTGCCCAGGAAGCGGACAAAGGAGGAGGCGGGGCTGTCTGTGGGGCTGTGACTGGTTGTGAAGTGTGCGTGTTTTCTCAGTTGGTTTAGGATGCAGGAAACGGGCCCACAGCCCTGGCCCCCCGGCTCACCCTAGGATGGATTGTACTGACTACTTCTGATTCCTGTGTTAAAAAGTTTGTGCTATGCTGTATCCTTGTGAAAGAATAAACCTGTTCTACTTGCTGGCTAAGAGTACCATCTGGCTGAGGGCTGAGGTGCAGGGCTTAGAGACTTCCCCACTCCTCCATACCACCATACTATATCACTCTTGCCTACAGACCTGGGCTCCTAGAGAGTGGTGGTGGCTGACTGATGGCCCAGGAATGTTCTCCTGGGCCATCAGTCAGCTCTGCAAGAACGTTCTGTGACATGAATACAATGCATAATAGTGCAAAATGGCATGAAGACTTACTAGGACCTTTACAACTGACTTGTGGCATTGCCATTTGTAAATAGCAAGAACAATGCAAACACATTCCAATACAATATTTATGATACAATGATCTATCATCATGTGTGTGAAATACAAACCCACAAATCGATACCTCTTTGGGTGACACCACCAGGATTATCTCAGTTCTTTCCCCACTCCTACACGTGTAGCTGTAATAGGTCTGAAATGTTGCTATCCTTCTTCTGGGTCAAGGTGGCTTTTTTGGAAATTATGCTGCTCTGCTAACATTATTCTAAAGGCTTGTGACCAAAACTTGGATTCTCTGTGTCCAGAGCATTCATTTGATGGGAGGCCATTACACATCTAAATACTTACTTTCATAACACAATTATACCATTTTTACTGAATATATGACATTTTTAAACGTGAGTAAAGCAAACCTTTTCTTTAAGTTACTTATTAATATCCCACAATGTGTTTCAGATTAATTTTGACAGATGCACATTATGAAATGCGACTGGAAATTACATGTTGTTTAAATTACCCAGTGTAATGATGCAATGCCTTTGCTTTAGAATGAGTGGAAGCAGCTGGTAGAAAGGACTTAGTTTTACCACAGCAGTTAGAGTTTAGCTGTTGGACTTTGCTTTCCAAACAGAAACAATTATTTTAGAAATCTTTTCTAATGTCTCCCCATCAACAATCTGATTCTGAACTCTGCTTTAGGTATAAGCAATTGACCCTTTGGAAATGATAAGAGTGACAATAGTCTCAAAGTTTTCAAGTTATTAAAACTAATTTTAAGGAGCTGCATGAAGGGGAAACTTCAGTTTGACATATATACACATGCAAAGATGGGCGTGTTACATTACTCATTAACCCTGGTCCTCCACATAATAATGTAACACATTCATCTTTGTATATGTATTTATACTTGCCAAGCTGAAGTTTCTTCTTTATGCATCTGATAAAGTAGGTTCCAGCTAACAAAAGCTTATACCCAAATAAATGTGTTTGTTTTTAAGGTGCCACAGAACTCCTTGTTACTTTTGCTGAAACAGACTAACACGGCTACCCTTTTGAAACATGAATGTACGCGTCCTTCAAGTTGAGGACAGCATACCAGTCGCCTGGGTCCAGGGAGGGAATGATGGAGATCAGAGAAAGACTGTGTGGAATTTTAAATTGTAGGGCATAGACCTTGTGCCATAATACTGAGGACCCAGCAGTCCAACATTATGGACACCCAGGCCTGGAGGAAAAAAGAACAGCAGTTGGAGAAGCAGGAAAGGTCAGGATCTGGTGTCACAAATGGAATGTCGGACACGCGCGCACCCTCAAAACATATGTTTTTGCCCCTTCTGGGGGTGGATACAACTGGCTTCCAATAGAGGCAGAGATCTGAAGACCCTGCTGGCATCAGAACGCTTTGACTCTTTGGTCCTGCTTATGCTGACCATGCTGCTGGGGAGAAGGCTGAATATTTGCTGACGAATAAACCTCTCTCCCAAAAAGCCTGTTTGTTTTTGGGAATAGACCCCGGTTATCCCCATCTTTCCCACTTATTGACACCACCAGGGAGTTTGGGGCAAAGTGGATATAAAGCTACTCTTACACACTGGTGGGCATATAGTACTTCTATTCTGCCTGCATAGATATCAGGGGGAGCAATGGGGAGGAGGGAGTACTGGCAACAAAACTCTGGCTGGGACCGCTGCATTCAAGACATTAAACAGTATCTGAGGGCTCCTCCAGCTCTTCCATTAGAAACCCTTGGTTTGAGACAACTCTTTTCAACTGCTCTTGGTAAGCTTTGGCCTGGTTCTGACAGACTACTGGTGATGACCTCACAAGAGCTTTGTCTAAGGATGAAGCCAATAATGCTAGCACGATAGGAGCCGCTTCCATGGCCTGCTCCATTGGGCATTCTTCCCCACGCTGGGTCATCTGGGAGTCCTGAGTAGAGGAGACTCTGGTTCCTGTAGGTGGAAGATGCTCATTGAGGGTTTGTCTAATCACATCAATGCCGGCTTGTGCCCTTATGGAGTTCTGAGAAGCTCCATGGAGTACTGGTAAACAAACCACAGTACTGGTCACTGTCCCTGCGACCAAAAGGTTGATTGGTGGTGCCACTGAGACAGGTGGTGCCAGGGACAGAGGCCCTTGACCAGCAGTTCTTGGTTGGACTCTGAAGCCAGGGAGGAAGTCCCATACTTGGGGGACTGAGACCATACCGAGGTAGACCAGGCATCCTCCTCCCGGCTATGGGTCATACAGGATCTATATGGCAGGGATGATCGGGAGCATTGAGTCCCCTGTGATCGGTGCTGGCATTCAGTGGATCTGTAGAGTAACCCAGCAATCAATGGCAAATGCTTGGCAACTTGTGGTGTGAGCATGAGCACAGCTGAGACAAGGACACCAGGGTGAGAACCTGGATCTGTATGTGGGAGACTGGCACCTGCATTCCTGATGATGATTCTCACAAGTGAGGCTCCACACTGAGGACAAGTGGCTACAATGCTCCCAGTACCAGGGCTGTGGCAGTGTGTGCGCGCCTCTGGTCTATACTCTCTCATGGGTGATGGACTCTTTGAGCTTGAAGAATGGTGTCTGGAGCCTGGAGACCAGTGCCATGGGCAGCCTTACATCAGTTTCATGGTGTCTCTGCACAGCCGAACACTGACAGAATGCTCCCTGCAAGAGTGAGCAGAGCCACACTGATGGGAACTGCGGAGGAGGTCCAACTCAGATTTAGCCCTTCAATTGGGTGCTAACACCAGCACGGATGGCTGGAAGGGACAAGAAGTCCAACTCTGCTTGAAGGGCCTCTAGGGTCAATGGCATTGTGAGGTGTCTGACCCTGTGCCACTGTCTGGAGTGGCTGGCATGTGCCTGAGAAGGCTGGCCCACTCACCAGACACTGGGCCTCTACACCCAGTTGGAGGGGATGAGCCGCCGTTCTTGGGTCCAGGCTCACCATCAGCCCTGTCTTTGCCCTTATGAGAGGGGGGGAATGGCCTGTGCTTGCTTCCTTTTAGGAGCCAGTGCTGGGTAAGATACCTGCTGCTCCGATAACAGACCCGGCTGAATTCTCCACACCAACGTGGCAGTGCTGTATGCTGATCCTGATTGGAGCTGGTCTGGTGCTGGAGTCAGCACTGACTCCATTAATAAGACTTTAAGCCTAATGACCTCTCCTTTTTGGTGTGTGACTTAAAGCTTTTACAAATACAACACTTGTTGCTAATATGGGCCTTATCCAGAAAGCATAAGCAGCTAGTATGAGGATCACTGACTGGTGTAGGCTTTTTGCACCGGTCGCAATTCTTAAATCCCAAAGAACAGGACATGGCTTATGAGGAAAAGTCCCTTTCTGGGATACTAAACTAACACACTAAGGGTACAATTACACAACAGTGTTATTTCGGAATAACTGTCAAAATAATGTCAAGCTGGAGGATGTCTTACTCCGACTGCTATAACTCTCATTTTACAAGGAGCAAGGGAAGCTGGAGGAAGAGTGCTTTCTCTTGGACTTCCTGCTGTGCAGACAGCACAAAAAGCCGAAATAAGCTATTTCAACTTAAGCTACTCAATAAACACAGCTCAAGTTGTGTAGCTTATTTTGGCTTTAGCCCTGCTGCCTAGACGTGCCCAAAGGGAAGAAAACAACTATATGCAGTAAAGTTTGTATGACAAGTAAGAAGGCAAAACTTTGCTAGAGTAAAAGGAACGGTCTGTGCACTAGAGCCAGTCGTGTAGGCTGTGTCTAGACTGCAGGGTTTTTTCAAAAAAAGTAGCCTTTTTTCGAAAAAACTTCACCTGCGTCCAGACTACAGCCGTGTTCTTTCGAAGTTAAATTGAAAGAACACGGCTTCTCTTTCGACAGTGGTACTCCTCATTTCATGAAGAATAACGCCTTTTTTCAAAAGTGCTCTTTTGAAAAAAAGCGCTATGTAATGCAAACAGTGCTTTTTCGAAAGAGAGCATCCAGACTACCTGGGTGCTCTCTTTCAAAAAAGCAGCTTGCTTTTTCGAAAGTACTGATTGTAGTCTAGATGCTCTTTTTCGAAAGAAGCTTTTTTGAAAGTATCTTTAGAAAAAGCCTCTTTTGAAAGAGGCTTGCAGTCTAGACGTAGCCCTAGAGATACCACTGAGGGAAAATCTTTTGGCAAACACACACGAAATGTCATGAAATGGACATGAGCAAGCAATGAAAGAACAATTAGTTGCATCTCTCCTTTCTTTAGATTAACAGCTGCCTCTTGAGTACAGGTTGAACCTCTAAAATCTAGGAGTCTCTGGTCTGACAACATCTGTGGTCCGGTAGGACAATGGATATGGCTGGACCAGAGAGCCCAGGCTGGCCAGGTTCAGAGGTGCAACCCGAGTGGGGCTGGCACATTAGGGGCTGCATCCCGGCCAAGGCTGGTGGTGGGGAGCGTAAAATCAGCCAGGGTTGGTAGTGGAGAGTGCAGCCCCAGGTGGGGCTGGAGGTAATGGGGCCGGCGGCTGGGTGCGCAGCCTGTGCTGGTGCGGCGGGGCTGGAGGAGGCAGAGCATACAGTAGGGAGCACTGCCCTAGCCAGGAGCAGAGCCTACAGCCAGATGGGGAGCCTTAACCTCCATTGGTCTGGCAAACTCCATGGTTCATGACCACTCAGGTCCTGAGTGTGCCAGACCAGGGAGGTCCAACCTGTATATAATTGCAGATTTCCTCTACTTTTCACTGTTGACATGAAAAGTGGGCCTGGTTTGTAGAATCTTGTCTCTCCTTTTTTGTCTCCTTGTGGAACAAAAGGGACTTCTTCCTCTTTCTGTTGCCATGAATCTATGAAATGTCTCTCCAAAAAGTTCAACTACTGTGAAGTTAGAGAAAAGGAGTTGGTTTCTTTACCCATTTATTTTCTACACCTCTGTCACAGCTTCCTGCATGAAGCTATATTTGAGGCAACAGATCTTTCTAAAAATTCACTGTCATTTGCCATTAAATTACTAGTCTAGAATACCATACATAGCCCAGACTTGACTTTGTATGTGACTGATCCTTCCATATTGCTGGCCCATGTAACAATGGCCATATGAAAGGAAATTAGCTCATGTGGCTGATGAAGATGTCTGGAAGATTTACTGGTCTGGACCTTGAGAAAAAAATCCATTGTAAAAGAGATTTCTGTGTCCTGAGAGATAACTGCATCTATACAGATGGGGGTGTGCATTGATTTTTTCCCCCTCCTTTACAAGTTATAGAACCTTAAAACTATATTTAATGGCGCTCCCGCTCTTACCTGGGGGTTTCCTACTCTGCCATAATTTTATCCATAGACGTTTCTGAATGATGGCGTTTAAGCATGAATGATTCTTTGTCATTGGTGGAAAAGGATTTGACAAGGTATCTGAAGTTCAATTTGGGCTGCGGAACTTTTGCCCTAGAGCAAGGAGGGGGGCAATACTTTTTGATGGGGGGGGACAATCTAAGATTTAAAGAGAGGGTGTAGGGTTTGGGACAGAAGTTTGGTGCAGAAGTGAGCTCAGGGTATGGAACTGGGGTGCAGGAGAGGACGTTTGGGTGAAAATGGGGGTTGTGATCTGGGGCAGGGCCTTGACGTGCAGGAGAGAATTCTGGGGAAGGGGAGTGGGGTCTGGGAGGGAACTGTGCCCTGAGGAAAGACTGGAGGGGGTGCAAAGAGTCTGGATAGTGACCTGGGACAGGTAGTTGTGGTGGGGAGGAGGAGGAGCTAGGGTGCCAGAGCCAGGCTGTCGCTGGGAAGCACTACCTTAAGCAGTTTCTAGCCAGCAGCCTTGTAGGACTCTGAAGAAGGCTCCCTGCTTGCTGCAGCACCAGCCTGCTCAAACTAGCTGGCTGCTCCCTATGGCTCTCTGCTCCGGGTGCTGGGGGTGGGACCCTTCATGTGCTGCCCCCCTTCCCCTAGTAAAATCTGTCAGAGCCCATTGGCTGGTTTCTGCGAAGCCTCCCCTTCCCTCGGCACCCAGAGGAGAGCCACAGGAGCAGCCAGCTGCTTAAAACGGTGTGGTCTGAAGCAGCTGGCTGCTCTGTGCCCGAGGGTCCTGGCGGGACAATCTAGGAGCTGGACCGGGCTGCCTGTGGGTTGGATCCAGCAGTTTGGCAGGCAGAATCTGGCCCATAGGCTGTATCTTGTCCACCCCTGCCCTAGAGGAAAAAGAGGACAAAGCGTCTAGTTGTAAAAGTGGGTCAGTCTATTTGGTCATTTCCTTTTGGCAAGGAGAATCTACACCTTGGGCTTGTAAACTATTCTTGCCTTTCTCCCTTATGTGAGGATGAGTACCCCACTACATGTTCAGCCTCTGAAGGACTCATCTTTCAAGTGCTTGGTTTAGCAAATCGCACTGAAAGGGGTATTTTAGAAAGATGAGAGTCATCTGCTTTTACTAACTCCTTTTATGCCATTAGCTCAGGGATTATTTGCCAGTATCAAGTCTCTCCTCACAGTGTATATTCTGCATACCTGAGGGACAAGGTGTATGCAACCTTTCCAGCTCTGGGTCAGATAGAGATGCCCTCCTGAGCCACTACATAGATTGCTCAAAACGAATATTTGCTTCCTTCTAGGGCAGTTAGAGGCAACCTAGACTAGTGGGTGGGCTGCATGAGTGGCCGTTCATGTCAGTGGGCCACAAGATTGTCGTAACCAAAACGGTCTTCCAGGTTAAGGTAGTTTTGTGACTACTCACATACCCAGATTTTATAGGGTGTGCTGACTGAAGCATAGTAGCACTTTCATTGGATGCAGAGTAGAGATGTGTTAGCATACATGTTTAAACAGTTAACTGATGAGCCTGGGCTCATTGGTTAACCTTCACAGTTACACACAAGCACTGCCCCTAACCCCACTCAGAGGCAGCAGCGTTGGGGGGCAGGGGAAGGGGGCAAGACAGCGGTGCCCAAGAGAGATTTATAGAATGATGACTGAAAAGTACACTCTCTGGAATAAAACCTAAAGCATCAAGTCAGCAACAGAAGCACAAAACGTGACATACTGGCAGTCAACTTTCAGTGCCTCCAGAAAAACAAGCAATAAACCCTTGACAATATAATGCTAGCAATAAATTATTTTCTTGAGTGGCTTTTTAATATCATTTGTACTACTTGCGTCTCTCCATGGTTTTCGGTTACTTCTATTCATAGTGAGGCAAATTTGACTATGTAAAGTTTTTCATTAATAGCACATATAAATCTGTCCAAAAATGCATTTCATTTGTTTCAAACTTAATCAGGAGCACTGCTGTCGGCTAAGCAAACAGAATGCCAATTTAAGTGGTGAGAAAAAAATAATGAAGTCATGTAAACCTTTTTAGTGCATTAAGTAGCTATTATTAAGCTACTTTACATATTAATATTTGGTTTCCTGATAAAATTAACTAGTGTAAATAAATTTGGAAGACACCCATTTTATTATATAAATGATAAAGACAATTTTTAGTGGATCCTTATACAGAAAGTAGAGCAGAACTCAGAGATCCAAGATCCTTTAATAAAAATACCTAAGCCTCAAACCTTTGCCCTCTGCACGTAAGAGGAAAAGAACATTCTGTACTATAGAAAAAAACCAAGCTAGCCCCTTTTCAAGGATTTCAGAGCACAGCTTCTCATTTTCTAAAATTATAAAGCTTTATGCAAAAGCAATGACCTAATGTACAGTCATAGCTGACAAAGTTCACATGGCTAATGAAGATTTAAAACACTGGAAACAGTTAAGCCCTACATAAATGCCATTAGGGCCTCCCAAATTTCTTCCATTTCTTAACAGATAGAACCACTTCCTTTTTCATGACTACATAGGGCAAACTTGTTTCCTTCCACTGGTTATGGTACAGGCAAGCCAACGGACCCACAGGGCCCCTGGCGATGGTGGAGACGGTAACAGAATCTGCACTCCCGGAAGGGCAGGGGCAAGGAGAGTCAGTCCTCAGCCCGGAACACCTTCCCCCCTCCCCCAGGTACCATCTGGAGCGCACAAATTGGGGCTCTGCAGCATGCCACACAGGACTGTGGCAGCAATTTAAAGGGCCTGGGTGCTAGCTGTCAACACTGCCTTCCCCCCACCTCTGGCAGATCCATTATGACATAACATTTCTTGGGCAAGTAAAGCAATTGCTTATGTAAAAAAGTGGTAATAAGGAAGTATTTAAGCTAATTTTTACTTCTTTCAATGTAATTTAACAGCTGGAAACCAGACAGGAGAGTCAGATCACATGACAAGCTAACTCTATACCACCAAGTGCTCTGAAGCCACTGGAAGTTCACAAATCACAATTCAGGCATTACCGGATTAGATGGGCCAGGCAGGAAGAATAATCCACAAAAGCTGGAGTTTAATACACTCTCCAGTTCTTTAACACATTTCAGTTTTCATATTTGTCATTGATTGCTTGGGTGTTGGGAAGGGGCAGTGTTACATTTTAATTAGATATTGTAGGAAGATATGGTCTATAGGTAAGAACACAGGAAGACCATTAGTCATTGCTTTCTTTCCATGTCTTCCTTAATGTGTTTAATATAACATTTCACTGAGCCCAAATGACACATGCTAAGCACATGTTCCCTGTATAGCCTACTACAGTGGCCACTTCTATTACATTTTATCCATGTGAGATGACACAGAATGACCGAAGGAGAAGACAGTGATTCACTTGCAGGCACACCGGTCCTGGACTATTTCATTGGTCTGAGTATCAGGAAAGCACATTGACTTTCAATTTTCGGAGGCAGTGTTAGGAGATGCATTATTAACACATACATGTTTTCTCTCTGTAGCCTTCAGAGACTTTGCAGCATAGTAAAAAAGCTGGGTTCCACACAGTGCTGCCCAATATTTTGTCCAGGATGCTACCTACAGAGAAAGAGTGAACAGATTAATAAAGCAAAATATTTCAAACTGTCTTCTTGTGGAAAATGCATGTACGTTTATACCTTATCCTCTCACAAATTTCCTTGGATAACAACCACCCAGAACTTAGCCCAGCCAAAAAGAGCTGCCTTTTCACTGATGCTATTTCTAGTTAGATTAAAAATACATACCCCAGGAACACAGTATAACTCAAGAAAGCAGTGCACAGAGGTCCTGATAACATGTCAGTGATCCAGACATCAAACAAGGTAATATTTATTTTCTCTACTTTACCAAGACATTTTATTCAATTTTTATTTTTTAAATATACCTTTTTAAAAAAAAATCATATTTCCCAGCAAAGGACACCATCCAGAATTAGACTATGGATTTGTTTGGAAATTACTGATTTATAATAAAATATCTGTAATATAGCTATTAAGACCCATTTTAGGTGCTGATGTTATTTCAGAACTCATCCATCATTAAGCTGGGTAAAAAAAATTGCTTGCCTACCTAGCTTTCTTTCATAACTGTTGTTCTTTGAGATGTATTGCACACACCTTCTGGGGTCCTAATATATCACATGCGCTGATATATTAGGCTCCACTGACCCTATGTCCTCTTAGCTCCTTTTTACTGGCAACTTGAGGAGGAGCAAGAGGACAAGTAACGGAATGGACGACTATGAAAGGTAGGTAACCATTTTTTCTTCAAGTGCTTGCTCATGTTGATTCCAAACAAGGGGACTCTCAAACAGTGCCAATGGAGGCAAGCTCAGAGTTCACGGTCTTGAAGCTTGCAGCACTGTTCTGCTGAAACCAGACCAAGCCCGTCGTGTAAAGTGCATAATGGGACATGAACGTGTTGACAGACGACCAAGTAGTAGCACTACAGATCTCTTGGATCAGCACCTGATCCAGGAAGGCTGCCAATGACACTTGCACTCTAGTTGAGTGCGCCTTGACTATTGCCAATGTAGGCACTTTCATCAGCTTGTAGTAGTACTGGATGCAATCTGTGATCCAGAACAAAATCCTTTGAGCAGAGACCTAGTGCCTTTTTATCTTATCTGCTACTGCAATGAACAGCTGCATTGACTTATGGGACAGCTGTGTCCTATCAATACAGATGGCCAGCACCTTCTGGATGTCCAGGGCATGTAACCTGCTCTCCACTACAGATTTATGGGACTTCAGAAAGAAGACTGGTAAGAAAATGTCCTGGACAGTATGAAACTGGGAAACTACCTTGGGCAGGAACACCTGGGGAGGCTGCAACTGAACCTTATATTTGTAGAACACTGTAGAATCTGAGGTAAGTGCTCTGATATCATATACTCAGAGGGCAGATGCAACCTCAATCAGGAATACAACCTTCCAGAAAAAGAGAAGACAGCAGGAAGCCAGAGATTTGAAGGGAGGTCCCAGGAGCTTCAACAGCATGCAATTCAAATTCCAGAGAGGGACAGGATCCCCAAAGTGTGGGTTAAAATGCTCCAGACCTTTCAAGAACTCAGCTGTCATGTCATGCGCAAAGACTAACGTGCCTTGGAATGGGCTTAAAAACAGCCAGGTGGATCATGACTGATGATAGGGACAAGTCCTACAGTTTGAGGTGCAGGATCACCTGCAGTAAGTTCTGTTTGACCCAAATGTATCAATCCAAAGCCCATCACACAAATCTTCCAATCTGCCCAGCATGTCGCTCTGGTGGAAGGCTTCTTGCTGCCCAGTAAAACCTGTTGCACCTGGATCAAACATTCTCACTCTTCCACATTCAACTATGCAACAGCCATGCTGTAAAGTACAAGCCTCCAGATTCAGATATAGGAGAATGCCATAGTTCTGAGACAGCAGGTCCAACCAGTGAGAAAATAGCAGTCATGTGGCTACCAAAAGGTCCAGGAGTATGTCCACACAGTGCTGGTGAGGCCACCTGGAGGTCTCGTCCTGTTTCATATTCATGAGGACTCTGGATCAATGGCATCAGTAGGAAGGCATACATAAGTGGTCTCTACCACAAAAGCAGGAAAGCATCTGACAAGGAATTCCAGTTCATGCCCCAGAGTGAACACAACATGTGGCATTTCCTGTTCTAACAGGACATGAACAAGTCCACCTTGGGAGTCTCCCACTTTGGGAAGATTATATTGGCCACCTCAAGAAAGAGTGTCCACTTGTGTCGGGTCAAGAAGTTCTTGCAGAGGCAATTTGCTAGCACATTCTTAATCCCAGGCATGTGCATGGCTACCAGATTAATGGCATGCTGTTCATACAAGTCCCAAAGGCTAAGAGCTCCTTGGCAAGATGAACTCTGCCTTGCCTGTTGATGTAATATGTTGCAATGGTATTGTCTATGAGGACCTGTCCCATGTTGCCCCTCGGGGGGGACAAGAACACTTGGCAGGCAAGGCAAACTGTCTGTCGCTCCCTGCCATTGATGTGAAAGGCCAAATAATCCCTGAGCCAGCAGTTTTGAGTCCTGAGCTCACCCAAGTGGTCTCCCCAATGCAGGTCTGAAGCATCTGAGACCAGGGTCAGTGAAGAAGTCGGGACCATGAAGGGGATACCTCCATCACCAACCCTGTCTACCTCCTCTAGATCATGTCTGTTTGGGGTGTAAACCAACACCAGCTATGTTTGCAGAGACTGGAAGTGGAGTTAGGCATGGGACCACGTATGTACAGCTGGCCACGTGACCTAGCAACCACAGGCATGTGTAAATCATATTGAGTGGGTGGTTCTTCAAATGGGAAATCTGGTCTGTCATGGTCCAAAAACGTGCCTCCAGGAAGACAGCCCTGGCTCGAATGGAGCTGAGTACCACCCCTACAAACAATATGCATTAGTCTGGCCTTAAGGAGGAGTTTTTCTTATTGACCAACAGGTCCAAGTCATGGCAGATGAAACACATCAAATAGAGGCTTCTCTACTCTTGATCTTCAGACCTGCCTTTGAGTCAATTGTCGAGATACTGGAATACCTGGATCCCTTTATGTCTGAGGTAAGCAGCCATTGGCATCGTATGTTTTGCAAAGACCTCTGGGGCTGATGAAAGGCCAAAGGAAAATGCCGTAAATTGGAAACGTCATTCATCCACTATAAAACAGAGGATACTTCTGGGACCTTGGAATATGGAGTTACGGAAAAAGGTGTCCTTCAAGTTGAGGGTACATTAACAGTTTCCCAGATCCAGGAAGGATATGATGGAGGCCAGGGAATCCAGGTGAAACTTCAACTTTCTTAGAGACTTATTAAGGCATTGTAGGTAATCTTTTGCTTTCGGAATTAGAAATTACTTGGCATAGAAACCTTTCCCTGCCAACCTCCTCCACTGCCTCCATATGCAGGAGGTTCTCAATCTCTTGAAGAGGAGTTGCCTATGAGAAGTGTCCCTGAAGAGGGACACGAAAGAGGTGGGATGAAGGGAAGGGCAGCCATAAACTGCAGGGTGTAACCTTGAGATACTATGTCCAATGACCAACAGTCTGAGGTGACTTGGGACCAAGTGGAACAGAGGGGATGAAGGCAGTTGAGGAAAGAGTAGGCTGGATCTTGGAAGGCGACTGGGGTGTCACGCTTGAATACTCTCAAAATGAGCACTTATGTCTCCCAGGGTATTTTGCCAGATTAGGCTGCAAGAGTGAGTATGAGGAGAAAGGGCAACAGTGGCTGAAGCTAATGTCACTATTTCTCTTTTCCTTGCACACCCCTGATGAGACTGCCAAAGCCCAGGCAGTGGGGGCAGCTAGAACTGCTCTCTCATAGGCTGAGATGTATTCATGCCCAGTGAGCCTAGGCTGGCCCCAGTGTCCTTTAGCTCATGCAGCCTCGCATCTGTCTGGTCCAAAACCAGACTGCTCTCTTTGAATGGGAGATCCTGGATTGAGGTCTGTATTTCTTGGATAGTCCCGTGGCCTGCAACCAGCAGCTGTGCCTCATTACAACTATCCCAACATAACCACTTTGACTGCCAAGTCTGCTGAATCTCATGCCATCTGGAGGGAACATCTGGCAGCCGCAGTGTCCTCCTTTAGCAGGGTGCCAAATTCTTGGGCCAAACTCTGTGGGAAGGACTCTTTGAACTTATGGAGGGAGTCCTGTAAGTTAAAATACTAACAGCTTAAGGGGCCTGATGGTTTACCACCCGGAACTACAAACAGGCTGTTGAATACATTTTCTTTCCAAACAGGTCCATTACTTTGGCCTCTATTTTGGGGGGGAGAGGGTTCAATTGATATGCCCGTTTGTCCCTTTCATTGGCAGCAGAGACCACCAGTGAGCCCAAGGGAGGGTGGGTATAGAGGTATTCAAACTATTTGTCTGGGACAAAATATTTCTTTTAGGCCCTTTTTGAGGTGAGAGGAATGGAGGAAAAAGTTAACCAGAGCAATGTTAAGACACCATCATGCACTAGTAATGCAACATGGGTTGGGTTAGAGGCTGACAAAACATTAAGGAAGATATCTCTTTGCTTAGCCATTTCCTGCACCTTCAGGCCCAAATTCTTGGCCACCCAATACTGCAGGGCACTGGTGCTCTTTGAAGTTGTCCAATGAACTGGTCCTTAAGGGTCTGAGAACTGCCACGTTTGAAGATTATGATGGCTGCACTGCTGAGTGAAACTCTGGGTATCTTCCCCCATGGGGGAAGGGTGGCTTAGAGGTGGCTGTAGTTCCCTCTGCTTCCAAGCATATCTCATACACTGAACCTGGTGCCAGCTGTTGCTCAAAGGCAGCTGTCAACAAGCAATGTGAAGGGGGAAATCACAGGAATAAGCATTCCTCACATGCTCCAACAAGGCTACTACACTAGCCACTGGCCAAGTTGGCACAGTCGATGTCAACATGGACTTGGGTGCCCATTTGCACCAGTGAAATCTTGGTGAGAGGCTGAATCAAGCTTCTATGTGGAAGGAATTCCCTTCTAGTGACTACGGCATGACCATTGATGCCTAAGCTTGTGGACTGACTCATCACCCGAGACTGGTGTCTGAAGCGAGGTGATAGGTGTGGATATCGAGAACTGGGACTGGAGAAGCATGGGGAGTACTCCCATGAGGCAGGCAAGCAACTGGGAGGATGACTGGCCGGCAGATGAATGGTTCTGGTATGGGGACCAGCACACTCTTCTAGGCAATCTGCTTTAGATGGTGGAAACCATGAACACAGTGCTGGTGACCGAGGAAGAGCCCCAAAGGGTCTAGGCTGTGATTCCAGCAATCTGCGGTACAGAGCACTGCTTTATCTTGGGGGCTTGGCAGCACTCCATTGTCCCCTCAGGGTGCTGGCTTATCCTTGTGAGAAGCCGTTGCTGGTTCCTGAGGCACGTGCTGCATTTTAGAGATGTAAAATCCCGTTTTATCAGTTAAATGTTATGTTTTACTAGTTAACTGCTTAAAGAGGGGTGGTTGAAGTGCTACTCTAGCCCAGCAGGACTGGAGTGCCCCCAGCCTGTGGCATGGCAGGCCTACCCCTGCCATGGGTAGGGGCTACTCCAGCCAGGCTGGAGAGTTTCTCCACCCACAGTCTCCCATCTACAGTGTGGCAGGCTGCTCCAGCCCAGCCAGGCCACTGGTTAACCGTAACCCCACTAAAGCTGTGCACATGGGCGGGGCACACACACATCTAGAATGAAATGGATACGAGCCAGCACTTGAAGAAAAGCGGTTGTTTTTCGAGATGTGCTGCTCATGTCCATTCCATTCTAGTGTGCGTATGCCCATGTGCTTAATTGTTGGATGGACTGGACACGAGCAACCCACTTCAAAGAACAAGTTATGAAAGGTAGGTAGCCACTTGCTCATGTTGATTCCATTCTGGGTGACTCAAAAGCAGTATCCCTAAAAGAGGGTTCAGAATTCACAGCCATCAGATTTTGCAACACTGCTCTACTGAAGCCAGAATGTAATGAGATGTAAATGTGTGGATGGACAATCAGGAAGCAGCCCTACAGATATCTTGAATAAACCCGTGGGCCAGGAAGGCTGACAACAAGGTTTTCACTCTAGTTGAATTTTGCCAGATAATAGGAGACAGATATTGCCAGTGATCTAGGATGAAATTTCTGGACAGACACTGGAACACTTTTCATCCTGTCCACCACCATTACGAACAATTGAGTCAACTTATGGAACAGCTTAATCCTTTCGATTTAAAAGGCCAGGGCTCTCCAGATGTCCAGAGAGTGCAATTTGTGCTCCTCTTCCGACTTACGAGATTTTGGAAAGCGCATGGGTAGGTATACATCGTGACCTGTATGAAACTGCAAAACTACTTTGAGCAAGAAAGCTGTTTGTGGTCATAGCTTGACCTTGTCCTTGTAGAACACCATATAGGGAGACTCGAAAAAAAGCGTCATAACCATAGCGACCCTTTGAGCAGTCTAGCCCAGAGGGCTCTGACACCAGATGGAAAACAACCTCCAGGAGGAGAGCCCTCAAAACGATGTTGCACTCCATTTTTGTTCTAAGATGAAAGTTCTTACTCCAGCAGCACAACAGAGGACAGCACTGTTGACCCAATGGATACCACTAAGGGAAAAATCTCCAATGACTGAGCACATGAGGCATACCCCTACATGGAATCAACATGAGCAAATAGTCGAAGAAGAACATGCTTTCTGTTCCAAAGTTATTATTGATTAGTTGATGCTTATATAGTGGTACAATTATCTCACTAGCTATGGAGTCTATTACAACATGGCCATCCCTATCAGCTAGTGTAGTGGGAACTAACTTCTAACCCGCAGCCAACAAGCAAACTGAACTACAATAATAGGCATTTTTTATGGCTTATAAAAAGCTACACCGATTATTTTTGATGTGCTACTATTTGTCAGTAAGTTAACAACTGAAATGACAATGTTTAAATAAAAATAAATTTCTAAACCACCTGCTGATAGAAGTAGCATTAATAAAAAGCAGCATTTTTTACTGTATGGCATCAGCATTGTAACATGCTGATTCCAGGCATCAAACCTTTAATTATGAAAGGACAGAGATGCTTTTCTTCTTCTCTGGGAACTTCAAATAACGATGGCAAAAAAGTGCTGACAGCATTTATTCTAGTCTGCATTCATACTATATTTTAATAATACACAATGAGTCTTTTTTTAAATGGTCAGTGAGCTTATTTTTCTAAATTTATTATGCGTCAAAACATTGTAATATGAAACATGTAAGCAGAATCCACTGTTTTACCTGTTAACATCATTACTGCTGGGATTTGTCAACAAGTGTATGCAAGCAACAGATTAAGCAAACAAGGACATTTTGGTATTTTTAAAATATAAAATGATTAAACTTAGACCAAATAAAGTTAAAGTATTTACATTACAAAATAATGCATAAATTGATATATTAGAACAAGGGCATTTAATATTAAGGTAGAATGAGATTGCAAATACATGAGAAATATAGGAATAGATATGATGCTTATGCCATTGTCTATAAATATGATTTCTTAATCTGTCAGAATACAAAAATAATCTTTAAGGGACAGATTCTTAGCTGGTATTCATTGGGATAGCTCCCACGTAACCAACGGGATTTACATATTAAAGATCTATCAATAAATGAGAGGGAACAACGACATTTTGTAGTTGAGGTTGTTTAATTTAGTCACTTTTCGGATCAGTTCAATAGTTAAGGAATGAAAGAAATGATTAGTACTTCCACACTCCAGTTGGATATAAATGGCAGCAAAACTGACATTCTAGTTACTAAAAGGAAATAGACACATTACAACAACTTTTTTGGAAGACTCACTTTGAAAAATCTACTTGGATTAAGGAGAAAAATATTTAGGTATAAAATTGTAAATAAAATTCAAGGAATGGTTTGGTGTAAATATACAATAATCTGATAAGTATTTCTCTAGAAGTAATGTATCTATTTGCTAAACCAAGAAAAACTAAGGACCTAGATCTTGTAATTGTATCTGCATAAGCTGGCAGTTGTATCAATAGACACACAAAGGTCTAGCCACATGGATTCAGTTGTAGCATGGGTGTCCAGTACTGTACCTTATTGTGCAGCATTCCAAGTGCTTTGGCTTGGGGGAATCTGGTAGTTATAAATATAATTATTACATATCGTAACAGAGTGTTACCATTATAGTTCAAAGCAAAAGTTCTGAGAAGGATGCCATTTCTTCCTTAATACATCCAGTGTTATTTAATTCAGGCATTGTAGAGATGTCTCAATAATTTATGAAGTTATAGACTGTGTATGCAAGGAAGAGGTGACCAAACTCTACAAGCTATATATGTGAATTCTCTTGTGTCAGTAGGGTTACGTCAACACTAAACAAAAAGATTGTTAAAATATTAATCTCAACAGTTGCCAGGCTCTTGCCCTCTAAAGAAATTTTCTTATTGTTTTAGTGGCGGATTATACTATGGTAACTTAAATATTTAAGTTACATAATTTAGGCAAGTGCAAAAATGTTCATATAGGATTAATGGAATACTTTTGAAGGAACACTGAAGAACCATTTTCTAGAACAGTAACTCCTTGATTTAGACAAATCATATGAATTCCAACAAATCAAATCTAAGAGTACGAGCCTTTGTAAGTGGCAAATATATAACTTACCAAACACAGAAGTCTTTACACACTTTTTTAAAAGTTAGTTTCTACTTGATCATAATTCCTACTGATTTTAGCAGGATTTCTCTTTCAGTAAGGAGTGGGTAAAAAGTGAGCAAAGACTTCCAGAATTTAACCAAATAGCTTTGCTCTGTTTTAAAGATATTGTTTTAAAAATAGAGGAAGAGGAAAAATGGTTTAAGCATATATTTGAAGTCTTACTGTAGGCTTTTTGCCTTCTTTCAATAAAGTCTTCCTTCTGAGAACTCCTTGAATAGTAACTGCTCCTGGATACAAATGAACAGCCAAATCTTCAGATTCTGCAGAACTACAAGAAGGATGTGAGAAAGTAGTGTGAAAAATATATAAAAATCCTTTTCCCAAAGCAGTTTCCCAATCATTACCCAAACATAATGTAAACATCTGTACTTTAATTTAGAAATACTGGCATTTCAAGTATTACACTTCATCATGTGGGGGCGGGGGAGGGGGGGAAACTTTGGTGTCTGTGAGGGTTGCTCTTGTGGAATTTACAGTCAGAAGCACAAGTGAGTGATTACTCAGGCTATGGCTACATTAGAGAGCATATAATGACACAGGGACATTAGCACAGCGGTGCCACTGTAAGCTCTCTAGAGTAGCTGCTCAAACTGCTGGGAGAGAACTCTGGCATTGACTTGATTAATCCACCTCCAAAAAATGGTGGCAACTACACTGATAGGAGAAAAATCTCCCACTAACATAGTGCTGTCCACACCACTGCTTAGTTGGGTGTAATTAAAATCACTGAGGGGATGGCTTATTCACACCTTTGAGTGACATACGCAGTAATGCAGACGTATCCTGTAACTGATAGACTTTAAGTACAGAAGGAACCAGCATGATCATGTACTCTGCCCTCCTGCACATTGCAGGCCACCAAACCTTACCCACCCAATTCCTGTAACAGACTCCTAACCTCTGGCTGAGTTACCAAAGCCTTTAAATAATGATTTTAAAATACTTCAAGTTACAGAGACTCCACCATTTACACTAGTTTAAATCTGCAAGTGACCTGCGTTCCATGCTGCAGAGGAACAAAAAACTAATCAGGCCAAAAAGTGGTTTATTATTTTTAAAAGTACTTCCCAAAGCTCAGGATACAGACATATTTCTATTATAACTAATTCTAACTGGTAAAAAAAAAATCATAGATTTTCCATTACTCCTTGACTGTGTAATGCTGTGTCATTGTTAGATTTTTTTTATTAGACTCTTTTTATAAATCCTAGTGGGAAAAGTATTTTTTTTTAGAATAAATATAACAAATTACAAAAGAAAAAAGCAGAATTGCAACAAAACATGCACAATTTAATTAGAAGATATTTGAAAGATGTAACAGCAGCATCAATAATAGAGAACAGAATATATGTCCCGCAGCACTAAATTGTGGGTGTTTTAATGCAGTTGGTGCACTATTAATTCCCTATCAATCTAAATGATGCCCAAATAGAGTATGACAAAACCAATGTCAAGTATCGCGAAAAGGAAAACAAACTATTAATAATAAGCAACTGACTGGTTTATAAGTTATTTTAAAACAGGAAAGATTTTTATTTTCACAATAGGGATAATTTCAGTTCATATCAACTAGTTATACAATTAAATAGGGTTATGCAACAGCTCTTTAGATATATGCTGAGAAAATTCTGACATCTCTGTTGAAGTAAATCAGAATGAACCCCATACCAACTTCATGCATATACAAAATAAAAGGAAATTACTCACTTTGTACAGTAACGACTGTTCTTTGAGGTGTATCCCCCCATGGGTACTCCACTGTTGATGTCGGGTCATCCCCTGGAGCATCAGTTCAGAACTTTTTCCCTAGCAGTTTACTGTTGGGCCGCGCATGCGCAGGAGGCAGCTCACGCCATTGGTGGTTTTATAACTGTCTCGCGCATGGCCCAACCCCTCACCTTCAGTTCCTCAATTGCGCCCGAGCAGAGGGGTGAAAGGGAGGGTTGTGGAGCACCCACTAGGACACACACCTCTAAGAACAGTTGTTACTGCACGAAGCGAGTAACTTCCTTTTCTTCTTCGGGTGATGTCCCCATGGATGCTCCACCGTTGAGGATTACAAAGCAGTACCCACTATGGATGGTGGGAATCGGAGTTACTGCCTACTGGCGGAGGATAAGACTGCTGTAGCCACTGCTGTATCTCCTGCTAGTTGCGGCATGATGGCATAATGCCTGGCAAAGGTATGTTCAGATGACTAGGTGGCTGCCTGATAGATGTCACTCAAAGGGACACTGCTCAGGAAAGCAGTAGTTGTTGCCAGGGCACGGCTCTCAGCAGAGTTGTCAAGGGCTTATTACGAAGATCATGATAGTGGATGATACAGAATGCTATCAGTTTGGAGATGTGTTGGGAGGAAATGGGTGTGCCCCTGGAATGGTTAGCAACTGAGACAAAAAGACGTGCTGTTTTGTGGAATACCTGCATTCTGTCAATGTAGAACTCTAGAATGTGAAGAATGTCCAGCATATGAAGCATTGTGTCCCAGGGGACATATGTGACGTTGGGGAAAAAAAAGTGGGCAGGACTATAGGCTCACTGATGTGGAATGAGGTGCTGCCTTTAGGGAGAAAGGAAGGGTTCGGTCTTAGAGTCACTCTGTCCTTGGCAAAAATGGTGTAGGGTGGACCAGCCATTAATCTCACTGACCCTCCTTGCGGAGGGGACGGCTACCAAAACAGCACCCTCATGAGAAATTAAAGTGCGCATGTGGCCATAGGCTCAAATTTGGGGGGGGGGAGGGGGAGGGTCTCATAAGGAAGCACTAAATTGAGGTCCCATGAGGTGCAGGAGGAGGGAGAGATGAATAAAGGTTCTGGAGGCCCCTTAAAAACCTCTTCGTAACAGGATGGGCGAAAACTGATAAGCAGTCCACTTGTTCGTGGAATGCAGCAATTGCTGCAAAGTGTACCCTGACCAGACAGACAGACAAGCCCCCTTCCTTAAGGTGATATATGTAGTCTAGAATGGAAGGAAGTGGGGCATTCTGAGGATCAAGGTGATTTGTTAGCACCTGGATGTGAAGCGTCTCCCATTTTTGAAGGTAAGTCTTTCTGGTAGAAGAAGAACTGACTTCACGCACTCAGAGCGGCGGGATTCATCTTCCTGGAACTAGAGAGGAGCCAGGCATGGAGATGGAGCGTGTGAGGCTGGGGATGCAGTAGATGCCATGGTGTTGGGACAGGAGATCTCTTCTGGAAGGAAGCGGATAAGGTGGTTTGACCGACATGTATTGGAGGGACAGGAACCAGGTCTGCCTAGACCATGATGGTACTATCAGGATGACCAGAGATCTGACTAGTTGTATCTTGAGCAGGACTCTGGAGATGAGTAGCACTGGAGGGAAGGCATAGTGTAGTGGCTTGCCCCATGGGATCAGAAAGGCGTCCCCCTGGAATCACAACCGAGACCTGCTTGGCAGCAGAATTATGGGCACATGGTGGTGTTGCTGGTTGCGAAGATTAGTGGATATCCCCGCCTGCAGAGGACAGAAGCTGCCACTGATGGACGTAACTCCCACTCGCGGTCTGTGGGAAAATCATGGCTGAGGGTGTCTGCCATTGTGTTGTTGATGCCGGGCAAGTAGGATGCTCTCAGGATAATACCATGTTGGATACATGAGTTCCAAAGGTGAGTGGCCTCTGTGCAGAGGTATCAGGAGTGTGCACCCCCTGCCTGTTTATATAGAACATAGTGGTCGTATTGTCTGTGAGTATGCTGACTGTGTGATTGATAATGAGTTGGGCAAAGTGCTTGCAGGTGTTTCTGACAGCCCTGAGTTCCAACAGATTGATGTGTAGAAGGGCTTCATATTGTGACCATTTTCCCTGCATAGTATGGTGACTCAGGTGAGCACCCCAGCCTATGAGTGGGGCATCCGTGGTGATTTGCAGAGGGTTACGGTTGAAGGAAGGGGACCCCTGTGAGGAGACTGTGTGTGTGTGTGTGTGGGGGGGGGGATGTCCACCACTTGAGGGATTGGAGCATGTGATCGGGAATGGTAACTGACTTGTGGAATGGGTGACGAGATGTCTTGTAAACTGAGATCAACCAATGTTGCAGGGCATGAAAATGGAGACGTGCAAACTGGACAACATATGTCATGGCAGCAATGTGACCCAATATTTGGAGACAGTTATGAACAGTAGTGACTGGGTTTGTAGATACTGCATTGACAAGATCATGGAGGGTATTGAGCCACTGTTGAGGTAAGTAGGCTCGAGCTGATACGGAATCAAGGCAAGCCCCTATGAACTCTATTTCTTGGAGTGGATTGGGCATAGATTTCTGCTTATTTATCAGAAGCTCCAGGTAACTGAAGAGGCACCTGGTCTTTAACACCATGTCTGTCACCTCTGCGTACGACTGGCCTTTGATGAGGCAGTCATTGTGGTATGGGAAAATGACGACCCCTTGTTGGCAGAAATAGGCCGTCACTACTGTGAGGATCTTTGAGAAGACTCAAGGGGAGGACTGTGTATTGGTAATGGTCCTCCCAACTGCAAAACAGAGAGAAAACGTCTGTGGGCTAGTAATATGGAGACGTGGAAATAGGCATCCTGGAGGTAGAGCGCTGCAAACCAGTCCCCTCTGTCCAGTGCAGGGATGACTGAAGCCAGTGTAACCATCTTGAAATGCTGTTTCTCAGAAACTTGTTCAATTTGCGCAGACCTAGGATTGGTCTCCAACCTCCCATGTGCTTCTGGATCAGGAAGTAAGTTGAATAAAACCCTCTTCCCCAATAAGGAATAGGGACCCTCTCTATTGCTCCTATGTGTAGAAGTCAATTGATCTCTTGCCTGAGAAGGGGCTTGTGAGAGGGGTCCCTGAAGAGGGAAAAGAGAGAGAGAGGGAAGGTGAGGGGGAAGTGATGTGAGTGGGACAGAGTAGCCTGAATGAACAATCTCGAGAACCCACTGATCTGATGTTATTGCATCCCAACGATGTAGAAAGGGACGGAGCCTGTGGTCGAATATAGGTTTCTGGCTTATTGGCACTAGATGATAGGGGAGGTCGGGCAGACTTCCGACCAAGACTTCAAATTTGCTGCTTAGAAGCCTGAGAACCCAAGGAATGTGACTGAGGTGGATGCTTCCTCTGGGAAGGTTATGGTCATAAGGTTTATGTGGGGGGCGGCTATAGTAGCTGTCCCTGTTCTTGTAAGGGAAGTAGTATCTGTGATGATATAGAGAAGTGCCCATGCCTAATGTGCGGAGGGTTGTTTGGGAGTCCTTACTGTTATGAAGGATCTCATCTGTATCTGCTGTGAAAAGTTTTGACTTGTCAAACGGGAGATCCTGAACTCTAGTCTGAAGTTCCTCAGGCACCCCAGCAGCATGTAGCTAGGAGGCTCTCCTCGTGATCATGGTCATGACTGTGGCTTTAGCAGCTGTGTCTGCCACATCAATGGCGGATAATAAGGCTGTATTTGCAATGGCATGGCCCTCTTGAATCACTGCCCTGAGAATAGGACTTTTGGAGTCTGGCAGGTGTTCAATCAGTTCAGCCAGCTTGGAGTAATTATCAAAATCGTGATTTGCTAGCAAGGCCAAATAGTTTGCTATGAGAAGCTGTAATGTGGCTGAAGAGTGGATCTTTTTGACAAATAGGTCTAATTTCTTGTGCTTTTTATCATAAAGTGTGCCCTTGAGGGGCTTTTGAGCGTTGATTAGCTGCTTCCACGACTAGGGAGTTTGGTTGTGAATGAGAGAAGAGACATTCTTGACCTTTAGAGGGAACAAAATATTTGTGGTCCGCCTTTTTGCATGTTGGTTGGATGGAAGCAGGTGTCTGCCAGATGTCAGACACCTCCATGATCGCCTCGTCATCTGGCAATGCTATTCGTCCCTGGGCAGCTGGGCGTATGTTTTTTAAAAGGCGATGCTGCTTCTACTTTAATTCTTGGGAGCTGGACCTCCTGAGAGGTGGCCATCCTTTTGAAAATTTCTTGGAATTGTGTTAATCAGAGGCATGCCTATCCTCTGGAATTACAGCATCCTCTGGGGCTGAGGATGAATTGTTGCCTGGAGAGTGATGAGGCACCTGCATATTGTCATCCCCCAGGATCTGACCTTCCTCCTCCTCAGACTCAATCGTGGTGAGAATAGTGTGAGATGGTGAGAGTGGAAGGAGCCATTTTGAGGAGGTAGCCAGTTCTATGGCGCGACGTCTACGGGGTGCCCACTGCTCTCATGGAGCCCAACAAGAAGGGCAGCAAGGGGAGGGTGGTTAGTGCCATTCGGGATACCACAGTGTTTGGCATGATCTGTCATTGTAGTGATAGTACTGTCAAGATGCAGCTGCGGGGGGGGGGGGGGGGGGGGGGGGGGGGGGGAGAGAGAATGTTGTGAAGAGAACATTCCTCTGGTCATAATAATGAAGCCCCTCATGCAGTGATGGAGACCTGGCATTGCCCCTGCATAAATGAGGGGAAGAGGGCACTGGGGAAGGCTCCCTCGAAGGGGGAAGGGAGCGTAAAGATACATCATTGGTCCCCCATGTCAGTAAATTGGGGTTACTGATGGCTACGTCAGTATGGTGCAGGCGCACTGATGGCCGCCTCCTTGACAGTGCCTCTGAGGCACAAGAGACATGTGAGGATGACGGCCTATCATCGGGTGGTGCCGGAGTCTTACGGGACCACTTGGCAGGCGGTTCCCTGCTCCTTCCCAGAGCCATGCTTATAAGCACTGTGGGCGGCAGTGCTGATGTATGGCAGCGCAGTTTTTCCGGCACTGAGAGTGAGTATGCTGGCCCCGCTTCAGTTCTGGGGGTTGCAGAACAGTCAGAGGTGCTTGGCACATCTCCCCTGGTCCCACTGGGGGACAGCGTAAGAGGCAATGACCTCAAGGTGGAAGGCTTCCTGTCCCAACTTTTACTGGGGCTAACATACACCTCTGTCTCAGGATCTCTCTCAGAGCAGGTAGACTGATCTTTCTATGAAGGCTGCAGCGCCTTTTCAAAGAGTATCATTCAGCTCCCAGTCCTTTCTGGCTTTGGCTGACAGATTGAGGCAGTGGCCATTCCCTTAAAGACCTGACAACATGCGTCTTACTACAAAGAGACTTTAACACCAGATTACAGAGGGAGACTTCAGAACTTTTTTATTTATGCTAAATGCGAATGGGCCTTAATATAGATGAGAATTACCTTACAAGTTACAAAGACAGCCTCCCCACCTTTTGATATTTGTAGTAACTCCAGATTAGCCACTTAATTGACTCTTACAATAAGCAATTTCCTCCTTCCTTGTCTCTTCCTTGTCCCCTCGACCCCACCTTCTGTTCTATGTAGCTGATTCATTAATTTGTAATTTGTTTACTTTTATCATTGCATCCCTTTGTTATATAATTGTCATGCCAATTCACTTTCAGAATATGATCTGAAGAAGTGGGTCTGCCCCAGGAAAGCTCATCACCTAATAAACTACCTTGCTATTCTTTAAAATGCTACAACTTTTTAAAAAAATTTCTGAGGTGTGAGAGACTCACCCAGGCAGCAAATGCAGGAGCTATGCCTGTCTGAAGCACTCACAGGCTCCTTACATTGTTGACACTTCTTAAAAGGTGTCCTGCTGAGGAGATAGCAGAAGCCACTTTATGAGGCAGCTGAAGGCTATAATTAGCTAATTAGCTCCCCCTATTAACAGCTGATAAGCGGGAGCATGTGTTCCCTGCCCCTCTCCTCCCCCCTTCTCCCATCTGGTAAATAATACATAGTAAGGGTGGGGGGGAGAGAAGGGCAGCTGGCTGAGGAGAAGTGGAGCTGCAGCTTATGAAGTGGTCCGAACAGACCAAAAAGAAAAAAATAATCTCTTTTTGTCTATTTTATCAGAAGAAATAAAGAGAGGGTAAATTCTGAGGCAAAAATTGAGAGAAGCAAGCGCTGGTCTACGGGAATGGAATGTCTCTGAGGAGAGACACAGCTGAGGAACTCCGTCTGTGACAGAGGGTGGTAAGAGAGGAATTGAAGGACGGGGGTCGGGCCGTGCGCGAGGCAGCTATCAAAACCGCCAATGGCGTGAGCCGCCTCCTGCGCATGAGCGGCCCGACAGTAAACTTCTAGGGAAAAATCTCTGAACTGCGGTTCCGGGGATGACCCATCACCAAAAATGGAGCACCCATGGGGACATCACCCAAAGAAGAACTCAGGAATCTGGCAAATATTTCACTTCAGCTACTAATCGACTGTGACATACTGGCAAATTCAGCCACTGATGTGAACATGAATTTAACTCAATTACACACAATGCTTGCTATTCATTATAAGTTATTCCCTTCTCTTTTACAACTACAGTATCACGCTGCTGCAGAGTTGTAGTTTAATTAGAACGAAAAACTGAATGAGCATGCAGTTTTATATATAGTGCTACTTAGAATGAGTGTGACCACATAGAGGGCCCATTTTAATACATGACTCGCAATTTAACCATGCCAGTCCTATTTTAAAGGCAAATTCAGTGAAGAACCATTAACAAAGAAAATACCTTGAGTGTAATCTCAAGCACAATATGTACACTTTTGTTGCCATCAGTGTGTCTACAACCATCATTATCACCATCACCACCACCACCACCTTGTTACCCTGATCAACACTTAACAATACTTTACTATAGGTAGCTGCTTCTGTAGAGATGCAGTATTTAGAAACTGAATAGGCAGACCAGAATGAGCAAGAGCCTATATGAGGATATAGATTAAACCGCAGAAGAGGAAATTTGTTTCAAAGATAAGCCACTACCTTAATTTTGCCTTGAAAGTTAGAAAGATCAGAAATGTCAGAAGACACCCACTTAATTATCAAGTCAGTCACCAACACCAGAGGAAAAATCTGTGGCCCCTGTGTGCAAGGGGTTATTGTACCTGCTGGCCTTCATGTGGCCTCGATAGCCATTTCGTGCCACTCTTGTCACCGGACCGAGAGAATGGTATAATCTGTTCCTGTTGGATTCCATTATAAATTGTATACATTACATATACTTTTAATCCATACAAGCAGCATAATTTGCTAGAACAGTGTAATAAAGTTTCTCTTATGCCACATATCTACTGCTCCTACAATAAGCAGTAGTGGATGATTTCATTAAGAAAAAACATGCAGTTGTAGATTTCAAAATCCATTTCTTATTTGAGCTGATGTACTTGAAGTCAGTGCTCATCTCACGGGGGTATTTTTACGGTCATCTCAATTAATGGGTTTGAGAACAGAAAAGCTTCTTTTAACTTACATAATAAAAATGAAAATACTATAAGACACTAAATTGGAAACTGCTGCCTTTAATACCGATTACAGATATTAATACATACTCTGTGACAAGAAGCAAAGGGCAATTAGACCCCTAAACTTAGAAACAGGCACACCATAGAGGAATACAAAGACTTCTTAACTCAATCCTGAGTATTGGCACCATTTCAAAATCAACAACAGAAGCCAACAACTTACAAAGAAAATCACACACATTCTGCTATGATACAATATCTATTTAAAATGCTATACATTTAAAACAGATATTTCATTTGGCTACATCTTTATTGGCTAGCAAAGGTCAACAAAGCAAAATTTTGTAAGTGAATAATGTATGTAGCTTAATATATTATGGTTCCAAGGTCACATACAAATTATGTAAGCTGTAAGAAGAGATAGCAAACCTGTAATACCTCACTGCTTCAGTTTAAAGGGCGTATAAATGTTACATAGGAAGTTTTAAATTTTTAAGCCCTTCATCACTAGTGCTGTTTTCAGTTCTGCTATCCAATTCTGGCAGTTGGGTGCTATACTTATCTTTGAATATTGTTCTGTGCTTGATTCAAAGCTGGTTATATAGAGCCAGGTCCTTAGCTAGTGTAATATAAATTGATGGTGATATGTTGGTGTAATGTAAATTGATGGTGATATATTACAATGGTGATATGTTGATTTATTTCAGCTAAGGATCAAGCCCATACTTCTCTTGCTCCCTGGATTTCCTAGTCACTCTGGGTTACAGAAGACTGAACCTGCCAGTTGTAAATAAGTAAATCTGCCTTGCAGAAAATACTTGGGCAATTTTTGCAGTATTGAAGAAAACACAGTAATATAAAAAAGATTAAACAAAATATAAAGTTGACATCACCTTACCAATTAAAATAATTGCATATGCTGTAATAAGAACCCTCACCACAGATGTACCGTAAAGTATAAATTTCCACCCCACTCTCCCTCCCAAAGAAACAATGTTCTAAATAATTAATCTCTGCCCTTCAGCAACCTAGGTGCCCTTGAATATGCAAAATTTTATATGGTCAGTTTTCTTTATTTCTAAAAAGATCCTAATAATTTAGACAATTATAAACTATGCCAACAATTTTTATAAATTAAATATAACTGTTGCATCAAGAACTTATTTAGATCAGAGGTTTGTGACTTCCATCCAACTTTAACGCAAACATGGCAATAAGCTGTGTTCTAACCTTTAAATTTGTCTTTGTATAACAAGAAATCAGTCTGGATACAAACTATATTTGGTAAATATGCCCACTAGCACTAAAGATGACAGACCTATATGCTGTGGTACGACCTCCCACAGGAGGGAACACAGTGATAAAATTTAGCTGACAATAAGAACAGTTGAGGAGAAATGGTGATTATATCTGGTTCCTCTCTCTGCCAAAACCGCACAGAATTTCAGAAGACATAGAAAAGGCACTTGTCTCACCAGAAGGCTCTCTCCTCAATGAGCTTCAAAAGCCTACCTTCACAAGAACTTTTGATAATGGAAAGCTTTTGGCAATCTAAATATAGCTACCTTCACTACAAATGAGAGAAAATCTAGAGCATCAATTCCTTGCCATAAAACAACAAATAGTAGGTAAGGACACAATTGTCTTATTTTCAAATGCAAGTAATCCATCAGTCTAGAAATGGAATATTAGGGATTAGAAAGCAGTTCAGAACTCAGAAGACGGAGAGAGAGAAAAAGTCAGAGAGATTAAGGGAGGACGGCAATATGCAAGATACCATAACCAAAGCCAGTAGCTGATGATGATGAGACATAAAAACAGCCATACTGGGTCAGACCAAAGGTCTGTATCCTGTCTTCTGACAGTGACCAATGACAGGTGACCCAGAGGGAAGGAACAGAACAGGTAATCACCAAGTGATCCATCTCCTGATGCCCAGTCCCAGCTTTTGACAGAGATTCAATGCTGTTTGCTAAATGCATGAAAATATATCAGGTTGTCATTTCGCAGTGTTTCTCATAAGAACCTATACTTCCTGCTATCAATGAAATAGAGATTTCATAGAGTTAGCTCAAACTAAATAGAGGAGTTTTACCTGCTCATCTGTACAATTTTACAACTCCTGCTCAGATTTACTGAAAGAGTTTGGCTTTAGAGAGTGCTCTCCCTAATTAAAATATCTTTGCAGACATCCAGGGAATGCCATTTTATATCATCAGGTTGAGAAAGACTGGGGGAAATAAAGGGAATGAAATACATCACTTAAATGGTAAGGAAAAACAACCTTGAGTAAAAATCCCAGATGATGTTGTCTTGAGAAACACTTTACCAGGAAAATAAAAAAGTTAATAACAAGGCATTGAATTCACTGACTCTCCTTGAAAAAGTGATAACAATAAAGGCAACTGACAAAAAAAGACAACAAAATCATAGCCATTAGTTCAAAGGACTTATGTCAATTGTCCCTATTTTAAGTTGAGCTCCAGGCTGTCTGCAGGAGCTTTAATTGAACGATGCAATTCCGACTATGTTTTACTTTTGAGAACATTCTATGCCAAAAAATTAAAAATTCGGTGCACAGTATTTAAAATTCTGCAAATTATACCCGTCAAATAAATGTGGAGGCTCTATAGCATGGCACTGGGGAGCAGAGATTACTGGCTGGAAAGAGAATGGAGATCACTGTGCAGATCCCCATCCCTACACAGACTCAGCGGTGATATTGCACCCCACTGTGACACAATGCCAGAACTGTGTCTGCTCCAGAAAAATCCCAGAGCCCAGCCCCCCTGTGCCAGGCAGGCAGGATTCAAGTGTGAAAAGGCTTAGTGGGGGGAAGAAGGAGGAGGAAATTCTAGGTGAGAGGGTTCTGTTTGGGGCACTCTGGATGCAAGTGGCTGGAGGGGGAGTTAAGTGTTTGTGACAGATCTGAAGGCACAGGGACTTGTTGGGGGGTTCTGGGTTCAATGGAAATGGGACTCTGCAAGAGTCCCATCTCCTGCCTATAAGGGTACATCTAGACTACAGGCTTTTGTCAACAGAAGTTTTGTCAACAGATACTGTCGATAAATCTTTGGTCAACAAAGAGCATCTAGACTACATCCAGTTCTGTCGACAAAGCAAGCTGCTTTGTTGACATGACGGTGTAGACGCAAAGGACAGCGTAGATGCAATAACGCCTTCTGTCAACAGAACTCTGTCGACAAAAGGCGTTATTCCTTGTAGAATGCGGTTTACAGCCGTGGACAAAACTGCTGAGTTCTGTTGTCATTATGTCGACAGAACTCAGCGGTAGTGGACACAGGTATAGTTTTGTCGACAAAAGTCCACTTTTGTCCACAAAACCCTGTAGTCT
>JANRFK010004893.1:5624074-5636061 GCA_030068395.1 Apalone spinifera | reverse complement strand
TCGACAAAAGTCCACTTTTGTCCACAAAACCCTGTAGTCTAGACACACCCTAAGTGATTTACCTCAGCTGGCTACCCTACGCACCCAAAACATACCGCTGGGGAGTATCGTATGACCACTTTTGCGGTTTCCTTTTGCTTCCCCATCAGAAAGTAATTTGTCTGCAGGGAACCAAAAAAAACCCTACAGTGGACAAATTCTGAACATGCACAGTGGCACAGAATTCCCCCAGACGTAATTTAGTGAATCAAGGGATAGGAGTAGTATTAAGTCTTTGTAATTAAGTAGACAGCTCTTACTGCAATTACACGTAAGACAGAAAGGAAGTTTCAAAAGTGCCTAAGAGAGTTAAGGCATTTAATATCCTTAGGACAGTTTTAGTGAATCTATCAAGTGAGTGAATCTATCAAAGCCTAAGACAGGTTTTGACTAACATTGATTCTGAAGAGAGACCACGTTCAACATACTAACCTTTTAAAATACAACAGAGCCAGAAATAGAATTTCTGGTTCTTGAAACAAATAGTTGATCTGCTAACTCCCCTCACTATGGAAGACGAACTGAAGGTCACTGGCTTTCAGTTCCCTCTCCCTGGCTCTGAACCAGGCTGGTGGTAGTCAAGAAAGGCATTTCGTGAGTCGTCATTTTGCTAACAGCTATCAGTTGCAGCTAATTAATGCTTCTCCTTTATTCACAAAGGGACCTTTTTCCTAAACAAGAATGGAACTCTACTGCACAACTTTCCAACTGTTCAGGAAGGTACCACAGTAACTTTAATTTTAGGTATTTCAGTTAAAACACCCTGCATCCAATTCCCACCTTTGCTTCACCATCTGAGCAATTGAAAAATATGTTCCCAGTGTCCATAAAGAATCTTAAGCCCCTTTCCTGGGATGGGACAAAAGAAAATGTTCAGAAAAAGTGGTTATATCAAATAAGAGACCAAAAATGCTTTTTGATCAGGACAGAGTGAAGTGTCAAAAAGATGTGGAATTTGGTGATGAGTGCAGGATGAAAAATTTTGTCCTGGATAGTTCCAACCTAGACCTGTAGGCAACTTTTCAACATGCCCTAAGTTGGGGAGAGAGTATAATCTAGGCACTTATTTACTGGGAGAGGGACTGGAGATAACCTGCTTTTCTGAATTCTTGAGATAAGGGCCATGAGAAGTTTCCTTTGGAGACAAGAAAGGATTAGATCCAATGTTTTGCTAAAATCTTTAAGTTTCTTGACCCTGACAAAGAAATTTGTGTCTTCCACGAGCCAGAAGAAGCTTACTCAGAACCATGACTTTTTTCACCGTTGTATCTGAAGCTTCCCCATACAATTTTTGGCTAGCACAGGGAACTTGAATTAAAAGGGCACTTAATGTGGAATCCACATCTCAGAACCTTAGTCAAATGCACTTCCTGCCAAAAGTGGAACACAGCAGGAAAAGCAAAATGAAAACGTTGTGATATCACAAGCTGTATTACATCTAAGAATGAGTTATATGCAAGTTCCAGATCCTCGTCTTTTTGACTTTCTTCTCATGTGTCAAAATGGAGGAGCACTTCAAAGAATCTCCAAATGATGCTGTATGCTATAGCTGCATGCAGGTAACCAAGGAATGGTCTATTTCTCTAAAGAGACTGTTCTAGTCTCTCAGCTACTGGATACTTAAGGGAAATTGTTCCTTTCATGGCAACAGATTTTCTAGGAAGATATGGTATTGAGGGGTTCACTTTTGGTACAAACAACAACTTCAGTCACTTCTCCATAAGGAACTAGTACAATTTGAATTGCTTCTACAAGACAGAGGCAAAATGCTGGCTTGGGATATACAGTTCCCGGCTATAATGAGTGAAGTCTCTAGGCAAAAATTTCTATCCATGTCTCCATGCACACAGGTAGGCAGGGTTACCCAAGTCAGTTTCCAGATTGATGGGTTCTCTGAATTATAATCCATGTTATCAGCAGACTGTTGGGTATACATAGTGGACACAATATACTTTATTATGGTTCAACTTACTAGTTTGCAGGAAAAGATTAGCATTTCAATTTTTACTATTTTCCACTGTAACTATTTAATGTTCATCTAATTCTCTTGAATACTTGGGGGAGTTGAATTAGAGTGGCTAATGTCACCTGAATAGTGCACATGTGCCATGGTAATGGGCATATCATATCGTAGCTAGGATTGCTTCAGGATTTCCCTAAGCAGGAGATGGAGGAGTAATCAGGAGCTGAGAAAGGAAATAGGAGAGATAAGAACAGCAGAGGAAGAAGCATCTAGAAGAGCAGGACTTTGGTGAGAATGCAGGAAGCCAGGAATACAAGATATACATAGAGGAGATCTGAGGGCTAGTGAAGATGTTGAGGATATTGAACAGGAGATGCAGGTATGCATGAAAGGGAAATCTCTCAGGGGTTTGGTAGTGGTACAGCTAATTAAAGAGACAAAGTTGAACAATAAATCGATAATGTGACACTGGTCTCTGTTAGCTGATAACCAGAAGGTACTACCCCCCCTAAGCTGGCTGTAAAAGAACCAAAGGATTCACTGTATGCTAGAGCCAATGGTTGTTACCCAGTTTATTACATAATGGAGTCCTGCACACCACTAAAATTACACTTCATTTTCAAAGAGTTGAGTGATAGATTTAACTAGTGAGGTCTGAATGGAATTGGAGATACAGATTTAGATGTAGCAGTTTTTCTTACCTTTCAAATGCTGGCCACGAAGTCTCTTCACTAAGTTCTGAACCATCACTGCTACCTAAAACCAGAATGCATAATACTTTGAAATCAACTATTTTATTCCTCATTTGTACCATCTGTAGTCTAATTGTTCGAATTGTGACATTTTTTATTAGAATTTCTATAAGAGAGATAAGGCAGAAATAAATCTATAACAAACACTGTAGATGATGCTCACTTTAGGAATGACTTCAAAGTTATGGATAAAAAACGTAGGAGATACGGATTTGGAAGAAAACTGGTTCTAGGTATTTGCAATATCCAACGGCAAAGAGGAAAAGTGTTCTCAAAACTAATGGACAAGTCCCAAATTTTCATCTATTTCATGCCTAACCTCATAAGCATTTATACAAACCTACTGTTTTAGGTGCCATAATACCACAAAATATGGTCATTCACTATCATGAACAACAGCTGCAGCTCTGTTACATAAAGACACAAACTCATATAGGAGTAGACTGGAACTTAATCCATTAGCACCAGAATAACTTCACTGACAGCCTCCAGTATCTTAAAAGCCAATGCTGATTCAGAAACCATTAAGTATTAGTATGAGTTGCATGTGATGGGGGCAGGGAAAAATTCCTGTTCAAAGCCCCAGTAGGCTAGCACTGGCAATTTAACTGATATGTTTACTAAGATGTTGGAAATATAGGGCTGGAAGGGACCTCAAGAGGTCATCTAGTTTATCCCTTAACCCCATGTTCAGATAGGATTAGGCATATAAAATTAGGTTTAATTGTTTAAAAAATAATTGTCTATGTTTCAGGGAAGTGAGGTGTATGGTCAGACTATTAATGCATCTGTTTTGCTCCACAGAACATATGGGATGGAAATGAAAAGATTCTGTAAAGACTAATATATAAATGTGAACATACAGAGGTGTTGATGGCAGTTCCATAGTACTGAGCTCTACAGTTAAAATAATTACAATGGTAATTAAATCCCATAGTCAAGCTTGAAAATTAGGTATATAATCAGAAAACTTATGACCGTTTTTTCTATCATACAGATTTACTTTTAACTTTCTAGAAAATTAATTTTCTGACTATTACTTCTAGAATCTGAAGTCATTTCAAATGATCTCCTTTTGAAATTTGCACCTACTCAAAAAAATTGTCAGATCCTTCCAATTTACAATTTCCTTGGCCTTAACAGCTAAAACTTCAAGTACATGTACACAAAACTGAGTAAAAAGGCAAATTTAAAAAATAAAAGATAGTTATTTACATGTTACTTATAACTGCTATTTACACCAAGAAATATTTGCTTTGTCATTAATTTCTCTCTCCTTTCGGTATTTATAATGGCTCCCATTATCAGAGTATCTAGGCACTACATAATCTTAATGTATTTGTCCTCAGTACCCCAGTGAGGTAGGATGGTGGTATTGTTCCCATTTTACAGATAGGGAACTGAGGCACAGAGATAACAAAGGGTATGAATACAGCTCTTCATAGTCCTAAACTACCACCCTAACCTCTAGATCATCCTTCTACTCTACTGACTACAGCACAGCCATTTAAAATTGTAAATGCAAACTTCAGTTTCTTCACTGCAATATAAACAAGGCCCCTCTTCCATGCTAGACTCTCTTCAACCTTCAGACGAACCCTGTTTCCTGGCTCCAGCCACTAGCCTTGCTCCATTCCTCCAGCTATTACCCAATCCTTGCTCTAGCCACCAAAAACTCCCTGCTTCTTGGCTCCATTCTACAACAATGGCCTCTAGCTAGTCCATCACACTGTTTTCCTTAATGCTATCCTAGTCCACCACAACCTCCCTGCTTTGCCTACCATATAACAGGGAAGTCCCTGCTCTGAGAACGACTTTGGCATAAGTTTTAAAATCTTTGTAAGGAGGCAGCATGGACCTTGGGGGGGTCATGAAGTGAGTCAGGATGAATGGCACCTAAGAGCAGAGCTCGAGAGCAATGCTGTCTCTCTCAGGGCTTGGAAAATCAATTTGGAAAAATGATGCTTTTATGGATACAGCATGCTGTGTGGGTTGCAAAAATGAAAACCTGCTGAAGGACATGGAATGAGGCTGGAGCTAGGGCATGAGGCTCCTGTGAAAAACTTTTCATACCCAGCAGACGCTGCTTTAAACTGAAGATCCATCTTTTTCTCCTTGACTTCAAAGGATTTCATGTGATCCAATCACGGCTTGGAGACAACGAAAATCTCCAAGTCCTGACTAGAGTAGGCTCTCTTCATTGGGTAGCTGACGTCTGAAAGTACAAATCTTGAATTCCCTCCTTATTTCTAGAGCCCTCCTCCTTGGCTAATCCAGACCCTTAGATGAGAAGTCCCATTCTACAGTCACAATTCCAAGCCCCAGAGTTGCTACTAAGCACATTTCAGCTAGCCTGGTCTCAGCTACCTTGATCTGATCCTACAAAAAGTTTTGACCTGGCTTACAACCAACACTATGGGAATGGAGAAAGAAGTTGTGGATTGGATCACAGAGTGTATAGAGAAGCCAGGAAAAAGGAGAGATGCATGAGAAGATGCTTATCTAATGAAGTAATTAATTCCTAACTCTACTAGGTAAACCTAAAAGTCCACAAAAAAGGGACTTTGGGAGCAAGGAGTAGATACTTAACCTGTGGAGTTCCTAAACATTTTCTATTTTTACTAGCAAGCTAATTTCTAGCAGTGCCATTTCAGTGAGTTTAATGCTTTTATGAGTTGAAAATTTTAAGTATTCAATTGTTTAAATGAGTACAGTACAAGATGGTTAGAACTAGATTCAAAACCTCGTTATATTATTTTAAAACTAGGACATTCTCATACAAAAAAGCTGTTTAAACATAATGTACTAATAAATTTAAGATACTGAAAAATATACAAATTCATCACTAAGGTATATGTATCTTGAAATATAAAATATATTATCAATTATGCCAAGAGCTCATAAATATATTTTGTAGGTCAATTAATATTTACTGTAAAATGGACTTGAAAATTTACACATTGTAGTTCTTAGAGTGTGCCACCTTTTCTCAAGGAACTATGTAGACTGAGCACTTGAATGCCTCTTTAACCACCAGAGCCACTTTGGCTGAACACATAGTATTTGACTTACAGGTGTACATAAAAAGGGTTACATTGCTCTAGTGCAGTGGTTCCCAAACTTTTCCAGATGGGGACCCATTTTGACAATTCAGGAAGACTTGGTGACCCATGGCAATTAAAAAATGGGGGGAGGAGAGGAGACAGAGCCACCTGGGGAGACACTTGGCGACCCTTTTGAAATGTAATGGCGACCCATATTTGGGTCCCGACCCATAGGTTGGGAAACCCTGCTCTAGTGTATCTGGTGAAGATGCTCTATTCCAATAGGAGAGTGCTCCCTCGTTTGCATAATTACACCACTTTCAAGAGAGGCGGAAGATATGTTGGTAGGAAGCATTTCCCACTGACATAGTGCCAGCGTGGACAGTGCTTAGCTTGCTATAACTTGCGTTGCTCAGCAGGATATCTTTTTTGTACTCCTGAGCAATTAAAGTTAGATTCACTTAAGCAGCAATGTAGATTTGCCCTTAGTTGACGGGACCTAAAAATTTTCTCTTGTCAACCAGGATTTCAGGGGACTCTCCCACTTTTCACAGGTTCAGGCTATGTTCATGAGGCACGAGCAACCTTGGTTCCTTTTTCTTTTGATTAACTGGCAAGCTAAATAATTAATAACAAAAATAACCCCCAAAGAGGCCGAAGAAAAACAAGAAGTGATGATGATGAGGAAAGTATTTAAGGCACTGAGCAAATTCAAGTTTGCAGGCATCTTCAGCAACAAAAGGAACTCTGCCTTTCATAACCTCCCAATTCTGAACAAGGAGAGTAGAAGTAAAAGGGAAGGGTAATGGTCTCAACAGTCATAGCTCTCTAGAATTTTTTGGAAGCACATGGCACAAGAACCTTGATCTCACAAATGAGAATATACAGAAGCCACCTCAAAATAATAATAAATATTGTCCTTAAATATCTGATAGCAAGGGTCATAGAATAGGCATATAAATTATATTCTCTCACCTTTAAGGCTTGGGAGGGAGAAATTAAAATTGGAATTAAAACCAAAACCTCCTCTCAAAGTCCAGCCAATATGCAAAAGTAGCACTTTGTATCATTATTCTATAATCCTTTTAGTACAGTGGTGCCGAAACTACAGTCTACCTGAATATTCATAATGCCAGTCGCCTGCTTCAACAAAAAATACTAACAGCTGATTCATTAGCATTTTGTCATCATGTTTACATCATTTTAGTTTACAAAAGTGTGTAAACAAGTAACACTGTACATAGCAACAACTTATCTAAATACATATGAAACAAGCTGAACTTAAATATAATCAATAAAGGTGACTTTAAATCTTAAATCCAAAGGAAAAACAATTTACATTTTAAGCTTTTTTCAATATTGTTTTACCTATCTAATGAACATAGTGCTTTAAGGATGCAAAGTGCTATATCAGTTCTAATTATCTCACATATTCAACAACGCTCAGAATCTTAAAAAAAAAAAAATCAAAATAAAAGTCGTACTTCGTGAAGCCTCTCTCTGGGGTAGAAAATACATCACTAAAGATTTCCTTCTGGCTCTCTAATGCTTTGTCCTTTCAGTAGTGTACATTTATGCATCTTGTGGAGGCAAACAAAAATCTACTTAGCTTGGTTTATTTGTCTGATGTCATCGAAGTCTGAGTTTGCTTTTTATTTACTTTTCCCCAGCAAATTTCCTTTGTTTGGGTATTTCTAACTTTTATTCTTTATCTTTTCCTCTTTTGTTTGATATGTTTCATTGAAATTTATTTATCTGGGATAATACGGTTATGTACTTTGAACAGGGCTAGTGGTTCTGCAGGCCACACTTGGAGCCCCAGTGGGCTGCATGTGGCTTGCAGGTTGCCCAGTGTAGATATAAAATAATCAGAACATACTCATGTCATTTCTTATAACTGTTTAAAAGCCAATCTGAAATGAAGAACAGTTATACCACTTAAGTTAAAAAGACAAATGAGCACATCTCCCAAAGGGTCATATGGTTTTTGTTTTAAATGGTCTATCACAGGAAAAGAACATGTTTCAGTTAAGAAACTTAGATACCCAAATGTCTAACTTCATCCAGATATAACCGCCCCTTAATTAGAAATAAAAAATAGTTTTGAATAATTTATTTGAACCCTTGGATAATGCCTTTTTCGATTAAAGAATATGACACTGAGCACCAGAGAGATGGTAAGTAAAGTCCCATGGAAAGCAAGACTAAGGGGAAAAACAACTGAAGGGAGCTGGAGGTTTTTCAAAGGGACATTATTAAGGGCCCAAAAGCAAGCTATTCTGCTGCGTAGGAAAGATAGAAAGTATGGGAAAAGACTGCCTTGGCTTAACCAGGAGATCTTGTATGATCTAAATATTAAAAAAAGGAGTCTCCTAAAAAGTGGAAAGTAGGACAAATTACAAAGAATGAATATAAGCAAACAATACAGGTATGCAGGGGCAAGATTAGAAAGGGAAAGGCACAAAACAAGCTCAAACTACCTACAGACATAAAGGGAAACAAGACGACATTCTATAAATATATTAGAAGCAAGAGGAAGACCAAGGACAGGGTAGGTCCACTGCTCAGTGAGGAAGGAGAAACAGTAACAAGAAACTTGGAAATGGCAGGGGTGCTTAATGACTTCTGTGTTTCGGTCTTCACCAAGAAGTCTGATGATGAAGGAATGCCTAACAGTGAACGCTAGTGGGAAGGGGGTAGGTTTAGAAGATGAAATAAAAAAAGAACAAGTTAAAAATTACTTAGAAAAGTTAGATTTCTGCAAGTCACCAGGGCCCGATGAAATGCATCCTTGAATACTCAAGGAGCTGATAGAGGAGGTATCTGAGCCTTTAGCTATCATCTTTGAAAAATCATGGAAGACTGGAGAGATTCCAGAAGCCTGGAAAAGGACAAATATAGGGCCCATCTATAAAATGGGAAATAAGAACAACCCAGGAAATTACAGACCAGTCAGTTTAACTTCTGTGGCAGGAAAGATAATAGAGCAAGTATTTAAGGAAATCATCTGCAAACACCTGGAAGATAAGGTGGTGATAGGGAACAGCTAGCATGGATTTGTAAAGAACAAATCATGTCAAACCAATCTGATAGCTTTCTTTGATAGGATAACGAGTCTTGTGGATAAGGGAGAAGCGGTATACCTAGACTTTAGCAAGGCATCTGATATAGTCTCGCATGACATTCTTATCCTTAAACTAGGCAAATACAACTTAGATGGGGCTACTATAAAGGTGGGTGCATAACTGGCTGGATAAACATTCTCAGAGAATAGTTATTAAAGGTTCACAATCCTGCTGGAAGGGCATAACAAGTGGGTTCCGCAGGGCTCTGTTTTGGGACCGGTTCTATTCAATATCTTCAACAACTATTTAGATATTGACATAGAAAGTATGCTTATTAAGTTTGCAGATGATACCAAGCTGGGAGGGGTTGCAACTGCTTTAGAGGATAGGGTCATAGTTCAAAATGAACTGGAGAAATGGTCTGAAGTCAACAGAATGAAGTTTAATAAGGACAAATGCAAAGTACTCTACTTAGGAAGGAATAATCAATCAGTCTCACACATACAGAATGGGAAGCAACTATCTAGAAGTAGTACTGCGGAAAGGTTTCTAGGGGTCATAGTAGACCACAATCTAAATATGAGTCAGTGTGATGCTGTTGCAAAAAAAGCAAACATGATTCTGGGATGCATTAACAGGAGTGTTGTGAGCAAGACACGAAAAGTCATTCTTCCACTCTTCTCTGCGCTGATTAGGCCTCAGTTGGAGTACTGTGTCCAGTTCTGGGCACCACATTTCAAGAAAGATGTGGAGAAATTGGAGAAAGTCCAGAGAAGAGCAACAAGAATGATTAAAGGTCTAGAGAACATGATCTATGAAGGAAGACTGGGCTTGTTTAGTTTGGAGAAGACTGAGAGGGGACATGACAGCAGTTTTCAGGTATTTAAAAGGGTGTCACAAGGAGAAGGGAGAAAAATTGTTCTTATTAGCCTATGAAGATAGGACAAGCAGCAATGGGCTTAAACTACAGCAAGAGAGGTTTAGGTTGGACATTAAGAAAAACTTCCTAACTGTCAGGGTGGTTAAACACTGGAATAAGTTGCCTGAGGTGGCTGTGGAATCTCCATTTCTGGAGATATTTAAGAGGAGGTTAGATAGACCTCTATCAGGGATGGTCTAGATTAGGGTTACTCGACTTTGGAAGCCCGGGGTACCACAATGATACGACACATGCCGAGGGCTGCAACTTAAGTGTGATTGCATATATATGCAAATATATACAAATAGCTTCTTTCACGCTGATGGGCATGAATACAAAGATTAAGACAAGACTACACAACACACAGGCCCCGTTTAAGTCAGTTCTGCTGATATTATTAAAATGCAATATTTACCTGATTTGCACCCATATGACAGCACTTTTAATGAGCAATGATAGTCCAGGAATTTAGCTACTAAAATGCATATCAACAGAAGACCATTACAGTGACTACTTTTTTGTTTTGGCTCCCACCCGTGGGCCATGCTTTGAGCCTCATGTAAACCCAAAACGCGCTGCGGGCCGCAAACAAACGGGCTGCATGTGACCCGCATGTTGAGTAGCTCTGGTCTAGGTGGTACTGGGTCCTGCCATGAGGGCAGGGGACTGGACTCGATGACCTCTTGAGGTCCCTTCCAGTTCTAGTGTTCTATAATTCATTATTTCCAATTGAGCTGTCATGGTGACTAAATACACCCTTATTTTCACACTTTACATGTCACTGTAATAATCTTTGTACATTATTTGCCTTGTTGGATACCATTTTAAAATTGGCAGGCCAATAACAACCACCAGTAGGATCATGACACCACAAGTACCAAGGAAGTGAAGTCTGACTAATGGAGAGGAAGGGATTTTTAGTCACACTATTTACCTCAAACACCTGAACAAATATGAACAATTTCTTTATGAAAGATTCAAATTTACAAGGCTTGAGAAGGTTTTTACTACATTCGTTGGCTAGTCCTCCAAAGACGTCTGAAAAAAATACACAAAGGAAGAGACAAACTTTGTATTCTTTACACATCTAAGATAAACCATTTAAAAATGTTAAACCAGTTTTACACATCCTAAAACAGTAAAAATAAGGGCACAAAAAGCCCAACCTTCCCCCATCACACAACATTCAAATATTGATTTTTAAACTTTTGAGCAGAACACTCCAACAAACAACCAACCTCACTCTCCCATCCCCAGAAAAATAAAATCCCCAAAACAAAGAAAAAAAAGCACAAACAGAAAACATTTCTCTCAAAGCTGTACCCCTTTGCACCCTGTTCAAAAGCTCTCCTACAAAAGTGAAAATCATTTTAACTTATTAAACTTTATATATAACTATCCACATTTTCTTTAAATACCTCCAAATGCACCATTTGACTATCAACAGGAAACTCACTTCATGCATTTGACTTTCTGTAAAATACCACCATCTTAAATTCTTCTTTTTTATGTACTCAGTAGCTGATCTTTCCAATGATCTCAAATTGATCCTTCTGGTGAAATTTTAGCTATTTCAAATTCTTCATCTGAATAAATCCTTTTGCCTATGCAACATACTAGTCCACATCCCATTAGCTTTCTTTAGTGCCAATAACTACTGGGATCAGAATTTAAATTTTAATTATACAGGCTTTTTTTTAAAATGAATTTCTGCACATTCTTGCTACTTTGTAAAGCAGAAAGAAAACCTGAAAGGGTTTGTTTTTTTGTAACCTTCAAAATATCGGGAACAGCAAGCTTGGAGTCTACCAATCTGGATGGATAACCTCTAAGAGGTCTCATATTATTTACTGTGACCTTGACTGAAAGGATGACAGTACTGAATCTTTAACATAGGTTTTCTATATCCAAATGTTCATCATATAAGTTAAGTGATAATAAAAACAATCACACAAACAACGCTCAAATAGTTTTTAAAAAATTCAGAGTAACATTTTCCCCCTTTTTTGACTCCCAGGTCATCATCTTTTTTTCTAATGCTCCAGTCACCATAGATAATCTCTAGCCTAGAAGGCACCTGAATTTTTAACCTAAAAACATGTAGAAAGAGATCCCTTTCTCAGGGAAAAAAAATGCCAGCCTTCATTATACATCATGCGGGGCGGGGCGGGGCGGGGCGGGGCGGGGCGGGGCGGGGCGGGGGGG
>JANRFK010004893.1:5594253-5623974 GCA_030068395.1 Apalone spinifera | reverse complement strand
GGCAAGCTCCGATTTGCGGCGCCGGGACCAGCCCGACACCAGACGTGGAGCACCAGACGTGGAGCACCCACGGGGACTACCCGAAGAAGCAGCTCAATTAAATAATCTTTAATTGTTGGGCCAGATCCTCATTTACTGTAAACTTGCACAGTTCTGCTGAAGTTAGGGAGGGTGTCCCTAAATCTGTTATTAAAATCAGACTCTTTCACTACAATATTTTCAACAATTGAGAGCTACTTAAATTTTACTTATTTACTTAAGTTGTATTTAAATTTTGTAGCATACCGTTTATACTTGAGGACATTATTTTACAGAGACCTAAGTTGGGTCAAATTCATAATTTATGTAACTCCATTGACTAACAACAGCGATGAATTTGGTCCATTATATTTAATATTCCACTTAAATTTATAACACAGCTACATTGCTAAGTCCTAACACACCTATTCTGGTATCTGTACATTTTAATGCATATATTTGACAGTTTTGTCAAAATCATTAATAAAAGTTCACCAGTCCCAATCAGTATGTCATCTAACATTTTCAGTCCTTGGGCAGGTTGAATTTTCTTATGTGCAACACCAATATTAAGGTGGTATGTGGACGTGCACTACCAGTACAAACAAAAAACCTAGATATCCATTTATATATTTTTCAGAGATTTGTGCATGTCTGTCTGTCTGAGGGTCCATTTGTTCACGAACTCCTCTGAAACAGTAAGAACTAAAACCACCAAATTTGGTATGCAGCTTCCTCTTAGAATCATAGAATACTAGAACTGGAAGGGACCTCTAGAGGTTATCAACTCCAGTCCCGTCCCCTGCCTTCTCAAGAGGATCAAGAACCATCTAGATCATCCTTGATAGATGTTTAACTTACACTTAAATGTCTCCAATGATAGAGATTCCATAACCTCCTTAGGCAACTTATTCCAGGAAGATTTTTCTCATGTCCAACCTAAATATCCTATATTGTTGCAATTGAAGACCATTGCTTCTTGTCCTATCATCAGAGGTTAAGGAGAATAATTTTTCTCCCTCCTTGTGACATCTTATGTATTTAAAAGTTGCTATTATGTCCACTCTCAGTCTTCTCTTCCAAACTAAAACACACCCTCCCCCCCCCTTTTTTTTTTAAGTCCTTCCTTGTAGGTCATGTTTTCTAGACCTTTAGTAATTTTTCTCTTGATCCTCTTCAATTTCTCCACATCTTTCTTGAAATGTGGTGCCCAGAACTGGACACAATACTCCAACTGAGGATTAATAAGAGCAGAGGACAACAGAAGAATGACTTCTCGTGTCTTGCTCACAACATTCCTGTTAATGCATACTAGAATCATGTTTGCTTTTTGTGCAGAAGTGTCACACTGTTGACTCATATTTAGCTTGTGGTCCACTATGACCCCTAGATTCCTTTCTGCAGTACTGCTTCCTAGACAGCTTCCCATTCTGTCTGTGTGAAACGGATTGTTCCTTCCTAACTGGAGCACTTTGCATTTGTCCTTATTAAACTTCATCCTGTTTACCTCAGACCATTCTCCAATTTGTCCAGATCATTTTGAATTATGACCCTATCCTCCAAAGCAGTCGTAACCCCTCCCAGCTTGGTATCATCTGCAAACTTAATAATCATACTCTCTATGTCATTATCTAAATAACGGATGAAGATATTGAACAGAACCAGTCCCACTTATTATAACCTTCCAGAATGACTGTCAACTGTTAAAATCACTGCTCTCTGAGAAGGGTACATAACTGGCTGGTTAACCAATCTTGTAGTAGCCCCATCTAGGTTGTATTTCCCTAGTATTGATAAGGTGGTCATGTGAGACTGTATCAAGTGCTTTACTAAAGTCTAGGTATACCATGTCTACTGCTTCTTCCTTATCCAAAAGGTCTATTATTCTAATCAAAGAACACCATCTTCTCCTAACAAAGAAAGGTCAGGGTTTGGTTGTGCCAGCACAACTGGAAGTGCCGGGAAAGTGACTATTTTCCATAACACGGAAAGGGAGGGCCTGTTCGGGGGAACACGATACTGAGAGTGGTCACTGGGGGGGGCAGCGAGCCCACAGGGGAGAGCTCTCCTGCAGAGTGTCTACTGGGGCAGTCATACTACCAACGGAGTGTCCAGCACAGCTGGGGTTCTGCCATCTTGTTTACCAGTACACTGACTAAGTAGTCCATCTGCCTCAAATCCTTTCCTCTGCTCCTGGCCCTTGACCACAGCACGGGACTGGGGGGGGGGGGGGGGGGGGGGGGGGGGGGGGGGGGGGGGGGGGGGGGGGGGGGGGGGGGAGAGAAAGAAAATGCCCCTAGCAGCCAGGAGAGGGCGAAAAAAGACTCCTGGCAGCTGGTGAGGGAGAGCCAAAGGGAAAGAAAAGGCCAATACCGGATCAGACCCCCCCATGCCCTGAGCCACTCCTCACCCCACAACCTTTACTCCCCCATCCCCTGTACCAAGCCTCCAACACCGCCCCCACGATCTACCTGGCAATGCCAGGTAAGTCTTTTAGTAAATATCTATTTTAAACTAGTCATAGGTATGAAAAAAGAAAAAAATATTAAAACTAGGGGTAATTAACAAGGAGCAATGCTTTAGCTGTGTATTTAATATGAAATCAAATAAAAAGAAAACTAACACTACCCTAAAAGTACATGTATTTTATCATCCTTTCTGACAACTCAAGCTTGAACACACACCAAAATGGGGCATAATGAAAACAGCTATATTAATAAATCAAAGACATGGGCACTAAGTAAAAGCATAAAAAAATATGTGCTAGAGCCCCAAGTTAACAACCTACTGTCAGACATCACTAGATCCTCAGAATCTCCATTAAAGTGGCTCTCAAAAAAATTAAGCATCTACAGACTTTTATAGTTCACAAAACTATCCTTTGTATGCATATTATCTGCATATAAGCTCAGCTTTAAGATGCTAAACAAATCTATGAGTCAACTAGAAACAGTTATGACACTGGAAAGGAGAGAAAAATGCCTTCACTCAGGGTTGTACTCTTAATTTGATACAAACTTAGAACAGTAAAAGTAAAAGTAAGTAATAAAGCAACAGACAGCAATCATAAACGACTGAAAACACTGAAAATATGAAGGGATGTAAAAGATCAGCTGTTTGATTATAGGTATTTTAAATGTATATTAAGGATCCATGCTATGCAAGTGAAACAGAGACCTGTAAAAACAGATAAAAGTTCTGGTTTGAAACCCTCACATTGTATGCGTGACACCAACTTAAACAGTAGAAGCCTCAGAGCACATTAACATATGGCTACAGAGTTTGTAGACAGATCCATACTTCAAAGAGTTTGCAAACAACATCTTCATCCTATAAAATTCCTAGCATCACAATGAGTGCTTGCTGAATATGCTCATTGACTCACAGGAACCAGACATATACCAGATTGCCCCCCCCCCCCCAAAAAAAAGGGTGGATTGGGGGAGGCCTTCATGGTCTGCAATACCCCTCCCCAAGTAAATTCCAAAACTTAAGGGCTACATCTACATTGTGCTTTCTTGCACAAGAACTTATGCAAATGAGGCTTATCTTTCCCTGCTGATACTAGGTGAAAAGTATTTTGGTCTAAAACAGAAGATGATTCACTGTTTTGTTTTTGCTTTGTAAGTCTAACAGTGGAAACAGCAGGGTGCTACATTATTCTACCCCCACCATCACATTTTCCTGGCATATTTTAGATCTTGTAATTACATCAATTAACACCGACTTGTCTTCACACTAGCCAACAAGAAAGGGGAAGATGTATTTAGATTACACCTCCTCTGATGCATTCATGAGATAATGGAGTTACCTCAGTACCCCATCTCTCTTATAGCCACATGCCCCAGAATGCCATGATAATCCACCTGAAATTTTGGCACCCCCTATTGCAGCCCACTTCCCCACTCGCAACTCAGGAGAGTGTCATGTATCTTTCCCCTGCACCAGCAGCTGCTGCCCTGCTAGGGCTGTTGTGCTGAGCATGAGAAGGTCTGACTTGCTGCAGCCCAGCTGGGAGTCAGGACAGCCCAAACTCCCCAACCACCCGTCTACCCTTGTATTTCCCTTACATACACCACGCAGTTTGCTCCCCAGCCCTAGCCCAGCCAAGGGTTGGGGGAGAGTGCTAGGTTTCTCAGAACAGATAGCTGCAGTCAAACCCAGCTTCTGTAATCCGAGTAGTCTCTCTCCTCTCTCCCCTCCGCCCCCGCCTCTCCACGCAGCCCAGCTGGGAGATGGAATGGTCCAAACTCCCCTCCTCACCGACTGCTCTGCCCCAGCCACTGACTTCGTCATTCTTCCTTATGTCCCCTATCTATGGGCTGGGAGAGGTACACTTCTCTGTCCCCAGCAGGGAGTTGCTGCAGCTGAGGGACAGATACCCCAGCCAGGCACCTAGTCCCAATGCAAGTATCTGATGAAATAAGGCTACTCTACAAATTCTCAAGCTCCTAGTTATTCAATTCTATCCTATCACAAGCCCATCATAATGGGTTTTAGAATTTTTAGTTGGAACAGCAATTACACACAACTGCCTAAACACAAATAAATATCTAGAATACAGTACCAACATTAAGCAGACACAGAAAGTAACCCAGTAGTACATATCTACTGCTAACAATATTGCTGTCAAAATGAGACTGAAATGGGGCTACGTCTACACAGCTTCCCGCTTCTGCAAAAGCCTATGCAAATGAAGTGAGGATTAGCATATTGCTGTGCTTCATTTGCATAAGTAATTAGGAGCTGTTTTTGCACAAGAGGTTTTTGCGCAAAAAGACGCCGTCTACACAGCTCTTTTTTGCGCAAAAATGGCTAAGTAATTATGCAAATGAAGCACAACAATCTGCTAATCCGTGACTCATTTGCATAGGCTTTTGTGGAAGAGGAAAACTGCAGACGTAGCCTGTGTAATCCTGCCCTTAAGAGATAAAACATATACACGACACATTGGATATGCTGCGTGTCTTGGACTTGTATTAACACTCTAAAAATGAAATTTGTGAGTACACAGCCCTCAGTTATTTCCTCAATTTATGCCCTTTCCACAAGCTCAGTTAATTTACACGTATCTTTATGCAATACCAAGTCTGAGATCCAGGTCTAGGAGAAAATAAAGTCATTCATTTGTATGTTCATACATTTGTATGTTTTCTCTTCTTATTCTAGGCCCTAGATTTGATTTTCCAGGCTGCTTACGGCTTAGGAGGACTCCAAACACCTGAACAGTGTAGTTCGTGGGGCCAATTCACACACAAGTTCTGTGGCATTCTTTCCTACGTGACAGGGTGCCAAAAATGAAAGCTAATGTATGTACTGTACATCTATCTATACACAAACACACACGCACCATTCATTTAAAAAAATCTCATTTGGCATTCAAGTATTTCAGGAGAGTCACTTCATATGCAACAACTACAACTTCTGATGAAGTCAATGAAGGTCAGTTGAATATAGACGTTGGGGCATAAAATGTTATTTTAAAGGGTAGCTTTATCATCCTGGCTTCTGAATGATAGGAGGAGGAAATAAGAGTCCAACGGATTAGACTACAGTACTGTGTTACATTGGCAAAGCTGTATCAGATATGGTGAAGACGTGCCATGCTCAAGAGAGAGCACAATAGTGCCAGCATAATTACTTGACCTCAGCAAGGGATGGAAGCTATGTTGATCTGACACAGTGCTAGTGTGGACAGCACTTAGGTTGATGTAACTTGCATCTCTCGTGTGGGTGGCTTTTTCACATATCCGAGCAACCTAAGTTACAGCAACATAATGCAGCAGTAGTGTAGGCAAGCCCTTAATGATGTGGGAAAATTCAGAAACAAAAATTGGCAGAAAATTTTAACAAGCAATTGTCCCCTATTACTCTGAATGTATTTATTGTAATTAATCTTTTTCTATCACCACATAACCTGCTAGAATCTATTTTTCTCAATAGAAGGATACAACTCAAACTCCCTTATCTACACCAAGACCGTTTCAGAATCTGGAACACAAAATAATGAGCAATACTTTTTATAAAGTTTCAAGACACATAATTAACAAACTTGATTCTTGTGCCTGAAACTTGCACCAATAACTTGCTAGTGTACACTCAATGTGTGCTTATCTGAAACATCTGAAGACTACTACCCTCTTCAATAAAAAAAGTTAGTAGATAGTTTTGTTTTCTAAATTTAAATTTGTTGTTCATTCACTGTCACATTTTAAATAATGATCAAAAGTTTTAATTTAGCATAATCTGAATAAATTATTTGCTTGGAAAAATAACTGGAAAGAAAGAGGTAAAAATTAATTTTGCATGTTGCATTCAATAGATTTAACAACAATAATAAAAAAAAGATCTGTCAAGTGTTTTAGGCCATGCTATTTATTCTGCCACTTTTCACACACAGTTCACCTTCTGTCTCTCCCCTTCACATTGCTACCTACCTTTGTTCTAAAAAGCTATTTTGATTTTATAACAGTCCTGCTGGTACACACCTTCAAGACAGCTGTACTAAAAGACATTTTTACAAGCACAGCTAAATTTTAAAAGATGCCTCACCTATTGAAATTCCACTAGAAAGGGTGGAACTCTCTGCTTGCCCTCTGGATGGGGCATGAGGTTCCATGACACTGTCGTCCAATAGGTGTCTTGGTCCTGCGTTGGGGAATGTTGCACTTTTAAACTCTGCTGTATTCATTTTATGTATGAAACTGGAACAAATGAAATACAAATATTCTTATTGCATGAGAGATATAAAGTTGGTCTAGATTTTTTTCTGATGGGTTTTTTAAGAGTAGTCAAAGAGCAGATAAAAACTCCATGATTTTTATTAAACTTTAAATATGGGATTTTTTTTTAAATCAATGCTTCATGAAGAATCTGCTTCTTTAAAAGAATGACATAAATAGGCCCAAAGGCTAGAGTGCTAATGATGCAGTTGGATCCTATCTAGTTCAGACTGGAGCAGAAAGTGGCACAAACCCACATTAGAAAGTCAAAACCTAATAGGTATCTTGATGGGAAATGCTTCTATTTAAAAAAAAATCAAAATACGTTTTAGTTACAGAGACTGACCACAGACTAACAAAAAATACACAGAAAAACAGTATAATCTTGTTCTCCAAAAACAGCATTCTACACAGATACGTGTTTTAAGTTCATGTGGAATTTAGAACTGCCGAAGGATACAGGAAATTATAGATCCTGTCTCATACAACTCTATACAGAGGCTTTGGGCTATAAGGGATATATGAACACATAGTAGTTAGCTTCTTATTATAAGCCTCTGTTAGAACTACTGCCCTGAATCTTAGAAGCAAGCAAGACAAATCTCAGTTCTTCAAGAACTATGAATACACAAAAGGGACATTTAAAGAAAAAAATGGAAGTAGCAGTTTATCATTTATCTGTAGGTAAACATTATTATTACTGGAGACTACTGAGCCAGAAGTATTTTGAAACCAATTATTTGGAGTAAATTTCCAGTGCAATGCAGAGAGATTTGTGACTTGAGTTGCCATTAATAGGAATCTTGTAGGTACCGTCCTGTATATTAATATTTGGTAAATTATAATAAATTCTATGTGATTCCTTTAGTGTTCTGTTAGGACAGAACACATGTGAGAATGGCTTTAATACCACTATAAATTGATAGTTCCGCTGAAGTGTATTTGTATGTCTTAGTTTTTATACAATGCTTATTACACTATGGTATTTAGATGTTGGACAAAATTAAGGAGCACAGCAGTCCAAAACAAAAGGAACTTCTCTCTCTCCAGATTTCACTGCAATAATAATAATAATAAGTTTTACGTTGTTAAACAACAATTATAGATGTTAAATGTCATGTGAGCAAGTACACAGAAAGAAATAATTCAATTATAACAACAGATTAGCACAGTTCAAAAGAGAAGGTTACTCACCTTGAGCAATAATTGAAGTTCGAGATGGTTGTCTCTATGGGTGCTCTACTTTAGGTGTTCGGACGCTGCTGCGCCTCTAGTTGGAGAATGATAGCAGTGTCATTGATAGGCTGCTCATGTGGAGCAGCCAACATGCACCATTTGAAGCAGGTACTCTGCATGTGCAGCCATCCATCCCTTCAGTTCCTTCTCTGCCCCAGAAACGAAAGATTCCGAAGCAGAGAGGAAGGAAGGGTGGGTGGTGGAGCACCCACAGGAACAACCATCTTGAAGAACTTCAGTTACTGCACAAGGTGAGTAACCTTCCCTTCTTCGAGGAGTGTCCCTGTGGGTGCTCCACCTTAGGCGATTATGAAGCAGTATTCGTGCTCATAGGAGAGAGCTTCAGTCTCTCAATCTGTTCCGTAGAAAGTACAGTGTCTGAAGTGTGTATCAGAGGCGGAGTATTTTTTCTAAAGCATAATTCTTGGTAAATGTGTGTGCAGAAGCCCAGGTTGCAGCTCTGTAAATGTCAGTTATAGGCACATTCTTTAGGGAGTCTGTAGAGGAAGCCATTGCCCTTGTGGAGTGAGCTTGTACTACTGTTGGGGAGTCTTGATTAAAGGTGAGATAAGAGAATTGAATGCATTCAGAGATCCATTTGGATAATCTCTGCTTAGCGATAATTGTGCCTTGGGACCTCTTCTGTAGTTGAAACAAAGAGTCTTGAAGATTTGCAGAATGGCTTATTTTTTTCCAAATAAAAGGCAATTGCCCTGCAGACATCCAAGATGTGCAGAGCTGTTTCTCTGTTGTCTGCATGAGATTTTGTAAAAAAACACAGGTAAGTATATTTGCCTATTGCAATGGAAAGAAGTTGGTACTTTCGGGAGAAACTTGGGATATGGATAGAGAACAATTTTGTCTTTAGAAAACATTATATAAGAGGAGGCGGTATGCCATAAGGGCTCTGAGCTCACCCACCCTTCTTGCTAAAGTAATGATTACTAAGGTGGCCACTTTCATGGATAGGTGTAATAATGAACAGGTAGCCAGGGGTTCAAATGGTCTGTCTGTTAATGCTCTTAGCACTAAGTTGAGGTTCCAGGCTGGATTTGGAGTTTTTAGGGGCAGATGTAAATTTTGAATTCTCTTCATAAATTGCTTGATGCTGGGATGACCAAAACCAGAGTGGTCTTCTAATGGGAGATGTAATACTCTGATTGCAGCTAAATTTACTTTTAGAGAACTAAGGATGATACCCGTGGCTTTGAGAAATAAAAGGTACTCGAGAATATAGGGAAGTGGGGCTGACATGGCGATCATCACACCATCTGGAAAATTAGCCATTTCTGCAAATATGATTTTCTAGTAGATGGTGTGCGGCAATTCAGAAGGATCTCCTGGACAGACGCAGAACAAAACGTTTCAAGCAATGTCAGCCGGCAAAGAGCCATACCTGGAGTCGCAGAGTCTGTAGGCTCGGGTGGACATAGTTGACACTTGTTCTGTATGAGAAGATGAGGGATGGAAAGCACCACGGGGTCACTGTTGTCATTTGGAGGAGTTAAGGGTACCAGGTATGTCTGGGCCAACCGGGTACTACTAGAATGACTGTGGCTCTATCCTGTTTTATGTTGAGTATGCGATGGAGAAGTGGCAGTGGTGGAAAAGCGTACACAAGAGATGCATCCCACTTTATTGTGAAGGAACCCCCTAAAGACTGGGGGCCGATGCCTATAACGTGGACATTTGGTACTGGTGCTGGTTGTAAATAAATCTATTGCGGGTATTTCCAGCATTTGACTATCAGGACTAGCATTTTGGGATTGAGTTCCCACTTGTGATTTAAAGCAAAATGTCTGCTGAGCTTGTTTGCATGACATTGTCCTTGCCTGGCAAGTAAGTGGCTCTCAGATGAATGATGCGAGGAATGCACCACTTCAGTAGCTGAACTGCTTCTAAGCCTAGTGGGTAAGAGTGGGCCTTGCCCTGACTGTTTATGTAGTACATTGTTATTAGATTATCTGTAAAAATTTGTACCATTCTATTCTGAATCAAGGGTAGAAAGTGTTGAATTACATCGTGCACTGCTCTGAGTTCCAGGAGATACATATTTATAAAGCCTTTATTCCTCCGGAGACCATTGTTCTTGGACGGTATTTTGGTTAATATGGGTACCCCAGCGGAGGAGGGAAGCTTCTGTAGTGATCGTTCCAGACAGTGGTTTGGGGTGGAAAGGTATACCATTAAAGACATTGCAATGATTTGTCTATATTGACAAAGATAGCGACTGCTGTATTTTGGCTGGTATAGACAACTGCTAGTTAATGCGGTGATAGTGTGGTCTGTATACTGTTCGTAACCATGTCTGTAATGGTCTCATGTGTAGTCAAGCATGTTGGACCACAGATATAGCTGCTGCCATGTGGCATAGGAGTTGTACACAGTGTTGCCGTGACCTGTGACCTGTCCTGTGATGCTGCTACAAGATCTGCGAGCATTAGAAACCTCTGATGAGGGAGTGATGTTGAGGCAGACATGCAACCTACTTGAGTGTTGATGAATTCCCAACCATTATGTTTGGTGTTAATGTGCACTTTTGCAGATTTAGCTGCAAGCCAAACTTGTTGAAGAGGGTTCTGGTGATAATGACCGCTTGTTCTGTGTCGTTGTAGAGATGGGTCCCTAAAGAGGGATATGAGAGCAGGATGGAAAGGGGAGTAGATGAAAAAAACCAGGCAAAGACTGGTTCGCACAATTGCTAGCATTCATTTGTCCATGGTGATTGTACTCCAGGCTAGACATAAGGATTTTAGGCAGTTCCCAAATGGGGTAGAGATGATCAGATGCTGCCTTGGAGAGTTTGGGGCTCTCTGGCCCTCAACCAACCCTTCAAAAGGTTTGTCTAGCTGTTGAGAGTTTCAAAGTTGATGACTTGTCTACAGGTTGCCTACCTCTGGTCTGACATTGTCTGTGCTTGTTGCTGTAATGTCTTTGGGGCTGTATGAAAGGGGCAGTTTTGTACCTCTGAGTAAAAAATCTCTGCTGTCTTTTCTTGGTTACAGGTATGTGTATCAACAGAGCTTTGAGGGTATACTGGGAGTCCTTCAAGGTGTGAAGAAAAGCATTGGTATATTTGGTGAAGAGTTTCAAACACTCAAATGGCAAATCTTCTACCATAGCCTGGATTTTCCTGGGGAACCCCCAAAATAAGAAAATAGTGGCAGTACTGGGAGTAAATATTGAGGTGAAGATGGAGAGTGCCACTGTGTCCACTGAATCTAGCAGAGCCTGGAGTGCAGTGTGAGAGAAAAGTACACCATCACTAACATTTGCCTTGTACTGTTCTCATTTGCTGTCCAGCAAGTGTTCAATAAATGACATTTGTTTGACCACATTGTGCATGTACTTGCCTAATAAAGTGGCATAATTTGTGATCCTGAACTGGAGGGTGGCTGATGGATATGCTTTCATTCCAAACAAGTCCAATCGCTTCCACTCCCTACCATAGGTTATAGAGGGGTGAGAAAATAAAAAAAGTCTGCTCCCTGCGGTGCTACAGAATACTTTTTAATCAGACCATTTGCAGGCTGGAGGGATCGTTACCGGAGTCTGCCACATGGTCTTAGCAGGGTCCATCAAAGCTGTGTTCATTGGTAGGGCCAGTATAGCAGCAGGGGAAGCATGGAGGATAACTGTGAGCCTGTGTTGGGACTCTAGTAGGTTCACCAAATAAATCTCTAGAGACTTCACCACCCCTTTTGTAAAGTTCTTGAAAGCACCTGAAATCGTCCCCTGCAGTGGGTGGTGGGGGCATAATTGTATCTTCGAGCGAAGAAGAGGTAAGCGTGTCAGTGGTAGCGAGTATTCTTCCATCACCTCAGTGTCTTCCTCCTCCTCAGCTACACACTGGTTGAGTGATTGGCTGAAGTTTGTGGTCTGTATGAGGGAGCAGGCTCAGGCTGTTGGAACCTATACATGGCCCATGGGTCCCAGTATGGCCAATTGGTTGGCACTGGCATCAGTGGGGGTAGCCACTATGGTGGTGGTTGTGTTGGTCGTGGTGAGGAGTGTGAAGGCCCAAGGAAGTGGGGTGCTGATATTGCTAGTGTGGCTGAAAAGCTGAAGCGAGAGGTAGTTGGAGTGCCATCGCTGCCTAACAGCGGTGTTCTAGGCACTGAGGTAACTAAGATGTCCTCATCTGTAGTAAATGACAAGGGTACCAAGGGAGTCAGTGCCGGCACCAGTGCCAGGCTGGTATGGTCTGTTCCACCAGCGGTGCCGAGTGCTTGGTATATTTTGACAATGTGGTAAGTGGCGGCATGAAGGCGCTTGGTGCCAAGGTGGAAAACAGTTTCGCTGGTGCCAAGGAGGTCTGTGTTGGTGTTGACGGTGCCTACTTAGGCTTTGCCTTGGAAGGTGCCTTAGAGCTGACCCATGCCGGGTCTTTCGCTCCTCAGTAGGTCTCCATGCTAGATGTACCCGGTGCCTCACGGTTCGGTGACACGGGTGCTGCATTCTTTGACAGAGTGCTTTTTCATGAGGAAATCATCCCAGGATGAAGAATGGGAACACTTCTTTGAGTACTGTGCCGAAGTAGAGTCCATGGAGTTCAACCCTGAGGGAGCTGCCTTCTCTGACACTGCTATTGGCGACAGATGTCTTGGTGGTGTTGTATGCTCTGGATCAGAGGCTGCACTGAGTGACTACAGGAGCAGAAGTTTAAGTTCAAGCTCGCTAGCCTTCCTTGCTCTTGCTGTGAACTTTTTAAAATGTGCACTCACTAGTGGAGTGCACCTGACCCAAACACCAGACACACTGTGAGTGTCCCTCAGATACTGGGATTGAAAGTCTGCAAGACAGACACTTTTTAAAACCTGGGGATCCAGGCATATCCAAAAACTACTGCAGAAGTGGGAAGAGCAAAAACCTTTTTTTTGTGTGAAAAACACTAACAATTATTTGTAATTATAAACTAACAAGTAACTATCTAATTTCTACAACTAATTATAAATCTAACAGGTTGTTGAAAGCAACTGAAGACAAGTGGCAGAGAGAAGAACTGAAGGGATGGTTGGCTGTGCATGCAGAGTAGCCGCTCCAAATGCGTGTATCGGCTGCTCCGTGCGTGCAGCCTATCAACAGCACTGCTATCAGAATCCTCCATCTAGAGGCACAGCGCCTCCCAAACATCTAAGATGGAGCACTCTCAGGGACACGCCTCAAAGAACAATAAAAAAATCTGGATACACTTTGTTTTGGCCTCAATTCTTTTCAGGTGTAATTTATGGAAGGCATAAAGGAAAGGAGAGAATATTAGAGTGATAATGGGTTCAAAAGTAACTGATACTGCCTGCTTAACAAGCTTAAAAATCTACTGTGTGAAGTACCATACTACACAAGCAACCCTGTGAGAATTATTTTAGCTTCATATACAGATAGGTGCTCTGGTTCTGAGCAATCATATTGTACTCAGCAAATTTGGAATTTTCTGGGATCTGCTCTTGCAAATTCCAAAAGAAAACCAAGATGCAGATAAGATGAAAGCCATTAAAGTTCTTAACCTCATAAATATCATATTTTTTTTATTTTTACTTAAAAAGCTGTTTTATATTGCGTGTGCAATAAGTTCTAAGTGTGGAAGATCATCTTCATTGTTTTCCGAGTCAGGCTTACTCATAGAAGGTTAGCGATAAAGAAGTAAACTTTTCAGAGGCAAGCAGCAAGGTATCAAAATTCAAGTTTAAAAAAACTGATTAATGAATGGAGAAGCCATGTTTCTTGCACAAATTCCTTTCAGAAAATTAGTTGTGTTTTGTAGTCTTTACGTAGAAAGATTGCTAATTAAAAACTTTTGTAGTCAGAAGACAGTCCAATATGCAAATGCTCAAACACTTAAAAGTAAATAAAATGCTGACTTGTATCCCAAGCTGTGACATTTCCTATGCCCATGTGGTAACAGGTTCCTAGGAGATGGGGGAGTGGGTGGAAGCAATGCTCCTTCAGCTGCAGCATTTTTCCGTGTACTTTGTGGAGATGCTCCCACTTCAGAACCTGTGAGCAAAGGAAAAATAGTAAATCCTGAAAATGAAAAATACTAATGTGACTACTTCAAACGCCATTCATCAGTCCCCCAAGAATACAGAGGGTTATATATCTCAGTAAGAATCTTATACAATTTTTAGAATGTTCATTGTATTTTATTGGAAATAAATATAAAATATTGCAGGATCTTGCTAAAGTTCAAAATTAAGGTTCAGTTTAAGAGGAGCTGATAATTACTGTTAAAAAAAGCAATAAGAATATAAATATTTGAGTCTTTTTAAAAGTCAAACTGTTATACTACACATTCCCATTAGACAAGTAATGTATCTTTTGACATACTCTGATAGAAAGGAAGTACCTAAAAGGAATACGGAAAAGGTTTATTTTGGTCTTAACCTTTGCATCCTTATTAACATGATATCACTATCATATAGTCCTTCTAAAACATCATTGTGAAAGAAAAGAGCCTTCTGTCTGTGTCACAGAGAGGGAATACCATAAATTATATTAGTCTATGCCATTTTAAAATAATATTTATTCTGATTAAATTAATAAATATGCTAAAAAACCTGGAGCATTACAAAGGTAAATTAGAGCTAGGTCAAATCCACAGGGAACGGAGAGGCTGGCTGGAAAGGAATTACTGGGTATGTCTACACTGCAGTTAAAAACTGGTGACTGGCCCATACCTGTTTAACAGAGTATACGCTCAGGCTCCAGCTGCAGCCCAAATTCTGGGCCCCTGCCATCTCACAAGGTCCTACAGTCTGAGCTGTAGCCCATGCCTAAAAGTCTACACAACTCCTAAGCTCAATCTCCAAAGCTCAAGCCTTGTTAGCCTGAGTCAGCTGGCACAAGCCACCTGCCAGGTTTTTAATTGCAGTGTAGACATACTGTATTGCACATTTACATATCTTTTGTTCTTAAGATAGTGGTTTTAAAGTAATAAATAAAACAGGAGAAGCACATTCAACTTTATCTTAATAGGAACGTTACTGGTTTTGAATGCACTGGACTCCAATCTGATTTCTTGATGGATAAGGTTCTTCAGAAAACAACAACAACTTTGTTATTTTATTGCACATAGATCAGGAAATTCAGATTCAAGATTCCAACCACCACGTTAATTCTGCTCCTTTGCTTGTATGAACTAAAATAGCATCTTTAAGGCAGAGGAGGGGAACCTAAGGCCCCAGGTCTGGATGTGGCCCCTGGCTTGTCTGGATCTGATCTCCGAGACTCAGGGCTCCTCCCCAACATTGGAGAGCCTGTGCTGGCGCTCTAGCCCCACACAATCTATTAGCCTGAGCCCCCCTAGGCTTTGGTGTGTGAGGGGAATGTGGGGAGTATCTTTCTCCTTCTCAGTTGGGGGTCATGTCAGTGAGGAGTTTTTGTTTTGCTTCTCATTTGAATTGCCCCCAGTTGATTTTTCTGTGGGTTAGCAGCCCCCAAAAAGGTTCCCCACCCATGCTTTAAGGAATCTGGTAGAGCATGCCAACTGAAACTGAGATGGTAGGAGATAGACTTGTTGCAAGTCTCTGGGTAAGGATAGAAGGGGTAAAAAACCAAGGGTGATTGCCATGGTAGATGGTCCACCTAACCAGGAAGAGGTGAGTGATAAGCCTTTTTTAAAAACTAACAAAATCATCCAAAGTTTAGGACTTAGTGTCCTGCATCACCACCATCTAGACATCTGTGCGGGGAAGGAGGGAACACCTCAGGGCACAAATTATCTAAAAAGCTCTTGAAACATATCAGAATCAGTTTTTATTTCAGGAGGTGGAGAAAGCTCTAGAGAGGAGAGGCTGTTCTAGTTTTAATTTTGACAAATAGGGAGGAATTGGTTCAGAATTTGAAAGTGAAAGGCAGCTTCAGCGAACATGATAATGAAATGGCTGAGTTTGTGATCCTAAGAAAATGACAGGAGAGAAAACAGCCCAATAAAGATTTCAAAAAAGAAGATGTTAGCAAACTCAGGGAGGTGATAGGTAATATCCTATAAGAAACAAGTCTAAGAAGGGAAAAAGTTCAAGAGAACTGCCAGTTTTTCAAAAAGGTAGTACAGAAGAAACTATTGCACTGTGTAGAAATGATAGGAAATATGACAAAAGAGCACACCCTGGCTTAATCAGGAGATCATCTATGATATGAAATTCAAAAAGAGAGAGTCCTACCAAAAGCAGAAACTAAGTCAAATTACAAAGATGAGCATAAACAAATAACTCATGTATGTAGGGACAAAATTAGAGAGGCCCAGGCACAAAACAAGATCAAACTAACTAGAGATATAAAAAGTAACAAGAAAACATTCTACAAATAAGTAGGAACATGAAGGACGAGATAGGTACATTACTCAGTCAGGGCAAGGATTGGGGAAGAAACAGAAAATGTAGAGTGCTGGATAACCTTTTTGTTTCTATTTTCAACAAAAAGGTTAGTAGTGATTTGATGTCTAACATAGTAAGTGCCAGTGAATATGAGGTAGGATCTGAGACTAAAACAGGAAACAAATTCAAAATTAGTTTTATAATTTAGATGTTTTCTAGGGCCTGATGCAAGACATCCAAGAATACTCAAGTAGCTGATTGAGGAGATATTAGCCATTAGCAATTATCTTATAAAAGTTACAGAAGATGAGAGAGATTCCAGAGACCTGTAAAAGGGCAAATATAATGCCCATCTATAAAAATGGAAATAAGGACAATTCCAGGGAATTACAGAACAACCAGATTAAATCCATTACCTGGAAAGATAATTAATCAATTTGCAAAAACCTAAAAGAAAATAAGGTGATATGCCAGTATGGATTTGTAAAGAACAAATCGTGTCAACCCACACTAATAGTTTTCTTTAAAAGGGCAACAAGCCTTGTGAAAAAAGAGGAAGGGGCAGATGTGGTATATCTTCAGTAAGCCTTCTGACACTGTCTCACATGACCTCCTCATTAAAAAATTAGGGAAATACAATCTAGATGGAAATACTACAAGGTTGATGCATAACTGTTCGGATAATAGCTCCCACAGAATAGTTCCCAATGGTTCAGTCAAGCTGGAGAGGCACATTAAGTGGGGGTACTGGATGCCTTGGTTCTGTTCAATGTCTTCATCAATGATTTAGAAAATGGCATAGAAAGTACATTTATAACGTTTAAGGATGAGACCAAGGTGCAGGGGTTGTAACACTGACAAAATGATCTGGACAAACTCAGAAATGGTCTGAAGTAAACAGGGTGAAATTCAATAAGAACAAATGCAAATTACTCCGCTGAGGGAAGGAAGAGGAGGTTACTCACCTCCTGTAACTGACGTTCTTCGAGATGAGCGTCCCTGGGGGTGCTCCATATCAGGTGTAGAATGTCCCAGCGCCTCTGGACAGAGTTTCTTCAGCAGTGCCTCAGCGGGGGCCATGTATGCACGGCGTGCAAAGAGCAGGGGCTCCCTCGCTAGCTACACGCAGGCGCAGCCTCCGCCTCCCTTCAGTTCCTTCTCTAGCCGGAACCCAGCGGAGGAGCGTGATTGACATGTTTGATTTTATGTTTTTTATATATATATTTTTAAGTTTCCGAAGTGGAGGAGAGGAAGGGAGGGTAGTGGAGCACCCCCAGGGACACATCTCCAAGAACGTCAATTACAGGAGGTGAGTAACCACCTCTTCTCCTTCGAGAGGCATCCGAAGGAGGGGTGCTCCACATCAGGTGACTACATCCGAAGGAGGGGAGCTCCACATCAGGTGACTACAAGCAGTCTATTTTATGGAGGTAGGGACTTCGGATCGGGTAAGTATGTTGTCTGCAGGACAGCTTTCACTAATTTAGTGTGGCATAAGGGACCCAAGGCAAGAGAGAAGTGTTTTGCGAAAGTGTGATCCATGGACCACGTTGCTGCTGCACAAATGTCCTCCAGTGGAACTTTTCTGAGGTGTGCGACCGAGGTTGCAACTGCCCTCGCAGTGTGTGCTCGGATTGGAGCAGGTGGAGGTAAGTCATTAAGTGAGTATCAGATATTAATGTACTCTGATATCCAATGGGATAGTCTTTGAGATGATATTTTCTCCCCCATATTATGGTTTGCGATGGAAACCAACAGGTATGGAGAGGACCTGAATGATTTTGTTCTGTCAATATAGGAAGAGAGCTCTTTTGATGTCGAGAGCGTGCATCCATTATTCAAAGGCGTTGGAATCGGGCCTTGGGGAAATACACAGGTATGCGTATTGTTTTATTCATATGAAAGGCTGTGCGGACCTTAGGTAAAAATTTGGGGTGTGGCCGAATGGACACACTGTCTTTAAGAAAAATAGTGAATGGTGGACCGGACATGAGAACGGCCAGTTCGCTTACTCTGCGTGCTGAGGTGATAACACTTAAAACAGAGTTCCTAGTGGCTAAGTGGAGTAAGGAGCATGTGGCCATAGGTTCAAAGGGCGGTTTTGTTAATGTTGTCAGAAACAGGTGGAGGTCCCATGGTTCTTGTGGGGGTGTCAGGGTATAGAGCTTGGAGACCCTTCAAAAGCTATTTAGTCGTGGGGTGTGCAAATAAAGTGGTGTCATCCAGTGGTACATGGAACGTTGTTATAGCTGCTAGGTGCACTCTGACTGTTCATCTCACTCATCAAGCTGTTTCACGACAACGTGACAGGAGAGGTACTCTCAGATGGTGTGCCGTCTGAGAAATTTAACATCTCCAATGGCGAGAAGCAGGGCTGCATACTCGCCCTGGTGCTTTTTAACCTGTTCCTCACTCAAGTCCTCATGCATGCTGTCAGAGACCTAGATCTTGGTATTTACATCAGATACCATTTTGATGGTTCACTGTTTGATTTGAGACGCCTGACTGCCAAGACCAAGACACCGGAGAGGCTTATCATCGAAGCGCTGTTTGCAGATGACTGCGCCCTTATGGCACACCTCGAGAACCATCTGCAGACCATCATTCACAGGTTCTCTGAAGCATCCAAACTTTTTGGTCTCACAATTAGCCTCGGAAAGACAGAAGTCCTCTTCCAGCCTGCACCAAACAGTGTTCCTCCACAGCCATGCATCAGTATCAATGGTACACAATTGAAGGTACCTGGGCAGCACAATATCAAGTGATGGATCCCTTGACAAAGAGATTACAGAGAGGATCTAGAAAGCCAGTCAGTATGTATTAAAGTTCTCCAGCACAAAGATATTCGCCTTTCAACTAAACTCAAGGTATATAATGCCGTGGTCCTCACCTCTCTCCTGTATGCTGTGAAACATGGACCCTGTACTGTAGGCACATCAAGCGGATGGAGCAGTTTCACATGCGCTCCCTACAATCGATCATGAGAGTACACCGGCAGGACCAAATTACTAATCAAGAAGTGCTTGATAGAGCTAGTTCCACAAGCATCGAAGCCAAGATCCTGCAGACCCAGCTTCGATGGTCTGGCCATGTTCTCCGCATGGACAAAAGCAGGATCCTCAGGCAGCTGTTCTACAGGGAGCTGGTACATGGTAGTCGCAAACAGGGATGCCTGAGGAAGCGGTATAAAGACAACCTGAAGACCGACTTGCAGTGGACAGGCCTTCAACCACGACAATTTGCTGCAGACAGGACTAATTGGCATTCTCTTATGAGGAAAGCAGTGACAAAGTTTCAGGATGACCACTGCCAACGCCTCGCAGCTGCACATGAAAGACGACAGAGCTGCGTTCTCTCCTGTCTTGACAACCGGCGTCCCATGCCCTATCTGGACCCGCATGTGTGCTTCAACTTTTGGGCTCCGGAGCCACATGCGTTTCCACAAATGAAATGTACAACGTGTCTTCCTCAACTCCCGAGAGACAACCAACAACAACAACAAGCACTTTGAGGCTAAGGAGAGATGAGACTGCTTCAGGTGCAGTAAGTATTCCAAAATTATTGGGAGTGGAGCTGTTTGCAGCAATATATTGCGCTCGCTGGCTCAGTGTGTAAACGTGTCAATTTACTGATATATGTTTTCCTTGTTACAGGAGCTCTGCTGTGTAGGAGAACTTCCCGGACTTCTTGGGAGCACTGGAGCTCTATTCCAGTGAACCACTGAGGTGCCACACTTTTAGATGGAGCATCGAGAGTTGAGGGTGAGATGTCCTGATTTGCCGGTGATAGAGGATTTGATGGTTCGGTGTCATCCCGGGTAATAGGGGAAACCAAGGTTACTGCGGCCAGCATGGAGCTATGAGGATGATCCTTGCTTTGTTCCTCCGTATCTTTATGAGGACTCTGTTGAGGAGGGCAAAGGGAGAGAATGCATATAGCAGGGGTGCATTCCATGTCAGAGTCAGAGCATCTCCTAGGGAATGTTTGCCCATACCCGCTCTGGAGCAATACATTGTGCATTTTCTGTTGGATCAGGTGGCAAACAGATCTCTACAAGGGTGGCCCCATTGGCTGAATATTTCTCGTAAGATTGTTTGGTCCATCTCCCATTCATGTTCTTGGGGGAGGGCTCTGCTTAGGGCATCTGCTGTTGTATTGAGAGCCCCAGGTTTATGGCATGCGGATAATTGGATATCCCGTTCTATTGCCCAGTTCCAAAGGGCTATGGCTTCTCTGTACAGGGGCTGTGACCTTGCTCCACCTTGTCCACATGCATGCTGTGTTGTCCGTGAAGATATGGACGTGTATCCCTTTCGCTTGAGGGAGCAGTTTTTGACACGCTAGGCGGATGGCTCCGAGTTCTAAGATATTTATATGCAGAGCACGCTCTGCAGAAAACTACAGTCCTTCAACTGTTCTCCGTGCTATGTGAGCACCCCAGCCTGTGAGTGAGGCATCCGTGGTTATGACCACTGTGGGCTCTGTGGACTGGAAGGGATGCCTATAGTTAAGATTGGACACCTCTGTCCACCATTTTAAATGATGTTTTCACTTATGGAGGCATAGTTAGACTCTTTGTCAGTGAATGAACGTTTGGGTTTGTACTAGGGTAGGAGCCAGCTTTGGAGACACATCATAAATAGTCTCACATTGGGTATCATCGGGTTGCAGGAAGCCATAAGGCCTAGAAGTTGGAGGCAGTCGAGTGCAGTGACTGTTGGCATGTCCTGGAGGGATAATGCCAGGTGCCTGATGTGAGTAGCTCTGTCAGGAGAGAGGGAGGCTTTGGCTGTGACAGCGTTGAGGTGTGCTCCAGTAAATTGGATGGTCTGCAAGGGTGTAAGCATCGATTTGGGGTGGTTCACCAGAAGCCCTAGAGCGTGAAAACAGTCTAGGACCATGTGAGTATGCTGGCAGCACTCTTGTCTGGACCTTGCTTTTACTAGGCAGTCGTCCAGGTAGGGATGTATAATAATCCCTTGTCTCCTTAGGTGAGCAGTGACTGCCGCTAGAATCTTGGAAAAAAACTCTCAGAGCTGTAGAGAGTCTGAAGGGCAGGATCATGTATTGAAAATGGTTTGAACCTAAAGTAAAATGGAGAAAACGTCTATGAGATGGTCTGATAAAAACATGAAAATAAGCATCTTGTAAGTCGAGACACGAAAACCAATCATCCGTCTCCAGAGCTGGGATGATTGTATTTAGGGTAACCATCTTAAACCTTCGCTTCTTTATGAAGCTATTTAGGTATCTGAAGTCTAGGATAGGTCTCCATCCGCCAGTCTTCTTTTCTATCAGAAAATAATGTGAATAGAAACCCGTTCTGTGGAATTGAGAAGGAACAGGTTCTATGGCTCCTATGTGTAACAGGTGATCTATCTCTTGTTGTAAGATGATCTCGTGAGATGGGTCCCTAAAGAGGGAAGGGGTGGGAGGGAAAGAAAGGGGATGGTGTACCCCAGGGAGATAGTTTGAAGTATCCATTTATCTGAGGTAATTAATTCCCATTGGTGAAGGAAGGGGAGTAAATGAAACCGAAAGATTGGAAGGATTCTGATTTTCTGGAGATGGCATTCTGGTTTTCGATCTCTCGACTGTATTTTCAAATTTGCTTATTGGATTACCCCTGGCGGTTGGGGATGTTAGTCTGAGACCACAGTCTCTGCTGCCTGTTTCGACCCCGCTGTTGGTAAGGGGGTTATTCTTATCTGTGGTACTGGAAAGGGGGCTGTTGGTACCTTGGCCCCGTAGTACGGTTGATATCTATATTGTCTTGCTCTTGTTGTAGGGGCCTGAATATCCAAGGATTGAAGAATGGCTCTGGAATCCTTCATGGATTGAAGAAGCTCATTGGTCTTTGAGGAGAAAAGATTCTCCCTCCTCAAAGGGCAGATCTTCCACAGTCGTCTGCAGTTGTCTCAGGAAGGCCGAGGAGTTGTACCAAAAGGCCCACCGCATAGTAACAGCTGTAGCCATTGCTCTAGTGGCTGAGTCTGCTGCATCAAGCACTGCTTGGAGCACTATACGCGAAGTTGCCTGACCCTCAGAGACAAAGGCCTTAAAATGCCCTTTTTTGCTGTCTGACAGATAATCAAGAAATGCTAATATTTTCGTAAAATTGTTGTAGTCGTATTTACTAAGTAGGGCTGAATAGTTTGCTACCCTCAACTGGAGTGTAGCTAAAGCCTATACTCTTTCGCTCGAAGTACCTGGGTGGTCAAACGTGCTCAGACGGTTCTTGTCTGAGTGGTCTTACTTTTTTCCCCTCAGACTGTCTCGTGGTGGGTTGCTGAGGTAATGAACTTGCCCTTCTTTTAGAGGGCTTAGAATTATTCTTGTTAGGTATTGAGCCCGGGTCAGAGGCATGTCTTTTGCAATTGTCATTGTGGGGCGTTTTCAGTTTAAGCTCCTTCTCTCTGAGACCTAGGTCTCATTTTGACACAGCGGGGGCAATCTCTGCAAGAATGAGAGCTCCTCAAGCATTTCAGGCAGGAGTCATGCCCATCAGAGGCAGACATCGCAACATTGCAGAGCGCGCAGCGTTTGAAGCCGGGAGAGCTCATACCGGCTTGTAGGTTGTAGCAGCGGTTCAAACCCTGTGCCGCCTTTTTTTTTTTTTTTTAAACTACTAACCTAATCTAGCTAACAGAAACAGTGAAACACTTAACAAGAACTACTAACTGACTAAAACTAAGTACTTTCACAAACTAGGTATGCTGAGGAGAGAAGAGCACTGCCGCGTTCTGTCTGCAGCCGAGGTTGGTAGAAAGGAACTGAAGGGAGTAGGGGGCTGCGCCTGCACTTAGCTAACAAGGGAGCCCACGTGCTTTGCATGCCACGCATGCACGGCCTCCACTGAGGCACTGCTGAAGAAACTGTCCAGAGGTGCTGGGACGCTCTACACCTGATGTGGAACACCCCCAGGGATGCCTCTCGAAGGAGAACTATCACTTGCACACACATAAAATGGCAAATGACTGCCTAGAAAAAAGTACTGCAGAAAGGGATCTGGGGGTCATAGTTAGGGCCCTACCAAATCCATGGCTGGGAAAACTGTGACAGACTGAATTCTGGTCTCCCCTGTGATATCTGTATAATATAGGGTAAAAGTAAACAAAGACCAGATTTCACAGGGAAGACCAGTGTTCCTCAAATTCAAGGTCCCTACTCCAAAGAGAGTTGAGGGAGTAACAAAGGGCTTGTCTAGACTACATCTCTTTTGAAAGAGGGATGTAAATTAGGCAGATTGAAAGTGCAAAATGAAGCACAGATTTACATATCCCATGCTTCATTTTAATATTCGTGTCTGATCGCTGTTTTGAAAAAGGGTATTTTGAAAGAACTGCGTCTAGACTGTGGTTTCACTTTCAAAATACCCTTTTTTGAAACAGCGATCGGATGCGAATATGCAAATGAAGCATGGGATATTTAAATCCATGCTTCATTCGCACTTTCAATCTGCCTAATTTACATTCCTCTTTTGAAAGAGGGATGTAGTTTAGACATAGCCAAGGTTATTGTATGTGTTGGTGGTGGTGGGGGGGAGGAATGTCACAATACTGCCATTAATCTTCTTCAGATCTGGGTGACTGGAGAGCAGTAGCTGCTGGCCAGGCACCCAGCTCTGAAGGCAGCACCTCACCAGCTGCAGCACAGAAGTCCAGGTGACAATCCCATACCATAAAATGCTTACTCCCGTGCTGCTGCTTTCAGAGTTGGCTCAGAACTCAGTTACAACACTGTGAAATTTCAGATTTAAATATCTGAAATAATGACATTTATTTTTAAAATCCTGTAACTATGAAATTGACCAAAATAGTCTGTGCATTTGGTAGGGCCCTAGTTATAATTGATCACAAGCTAAGTATCAGTAAACAGTGTAATACTATTGCAAGACAACAAACAACAAAACAAAATCACAACCCAAAAGTTCATTCCAGGATGTATTGTGTAGTAGGCAGCACAAAAGTACTAATTCTTTCACACTGATATGGCCTCATCTTAAGTACTGTGTCCAGTTTTGGAAACCACATTTGAGGAAAGATGTAGACAAACAATTGAAGGAACAAAAATAATTTAAAAAGTCTAGAAAACATAACTAAGAAGAAAGATTAAAAAAATGGGTTTATTTAGTCTGCAGAAGAGAAGAGCAGGAGGGAGGGAGGGGGAGATCATAACATCTTAAGTACATAAAAGGTTGTTACATGGAGGAGGGAGAAAAATTGTTTTCCTTCAACTCTGATGATAGGATAAGAAGCAACAAATTTAGAAAACTTCTTAAGGTACTGAAATAAATTGCTTGGAGGGGCTGTGGAACCTCTTTAAGAGCAGGTTAGACAAATAAATGTTAAGGATGGCCTATATCCAGGGGAGAAGGGGAGAACGACAGCCCATGGGCCACATCCAGCCTCTCGAACCTGTCAGTCTGGCCAGAGCTCCCACCAGAGAGTGGAGTTGGGACAGCCTTGCCAGAAGGAGCCAGACCAATTCCCAGGTAGCATGGCAAACAGGTGTGGCTAGCCCTTGGCCCTTCTTTTGTCCCCCTTCCCTCACTCCAGCCTCAGTACCTGGGTAGCGTGATCGCTGCGCAGCCAGCCCTGATGCGCCAGGTGTTGAGGCTGCAGTTCTGGCATTTCAGCCCTGCCAGCCCCAGTACTCTGGGTGGCATATAGGGGGAAGGTCCCAGAAGGGCAGTCAGGAGAATCAGAAGGTGGGGAAGAAGCGTCGAGTTGGACATGGAGCAGAGAATGTTTGGTGGGGGTCAGGGAATGGGTGTGTTGAATAGGGAGTGGGTGTTGGGCATGGACCCAGGTCATCCCTCACTGACTGGGGAGGAACAGCCTTCCCAAGACTTCCCTATGTGGCCCTCCATAAAATTTCCCTATCCAATGTGGCCCTCAGGTCAAAACATCTGCCTGCCCCTGCTCTAAATGATATTTAGGCCTGTTAGCGCAAGTAACTGGGCTAGATGACCTCTCAAGACCTGTTTTAGTCCTACAATTCTAGAATTATCCAAATACAATTTTTTAAAAGTATCTTGTAAATTAAAGACACATACTGTAGTAATTATCTTGAAGAAATCATGGAGGATGCATGATGCCTCCGAGGACAGAAAGGAGCAAACATAGCAACTGTATTTAAAAAGGGGAATGTAGAGGATCCAGGGGGATTATACACCAGTTATCTTAATGCTGATACCTGAAAAGATACTGCAAACATTTTTTAAACAATCAGTTTGTAAGCATCTAGATGATAAGATGTTAAGTAATAGCCAGTCCTGATTTATTACAAATAAATCACGCCAAGCCAACCTGATTTCCTTCTTTGACAGAGTTATTGCCCTAAAGGATATCAGGAATGATGGCGACATGTCATCTTGATTTTAGTAAGGCTTTTGAAAAGTCTCATGTGACAGTCTCATAAAGCAATTAAGATAATGTGGTGTGACTGAAATTATTACAAGGTAGTTCCAAAGCTGGCTAAAAGACTAATCAGACAGTAGTTATCAATGATTGCTTCCAAATTGGGAGGCTGACTCCAGCGGAGTCTGGCAAGAGTCAGCCCTTAGTACCCAGTACTAGGGATGTTAAGGACTAGTTGACTATGCTACGTCTAGACTACAGGCTTCTTTCAAAAGAAGGTTTTCTGGAAGAGATCTTCCAGAAAAACTTCTTCCGAAAGAGAGCGTCCATACTGCCAAAGCGCATCAAAAAAGCAATCTGCTTTTTTGAAAGATAGCGTACACGGTGAATGGATGCTCTCACACATTTAAACTATGATTGCTATGGACAGAAGGGTCACCAGGGCACCTTTGTTTTTTCCTCTTCTTTCGAAAGAACTCCCTCTTCCCCATCCACACATGCCTTTTTTCGAAAGAGCTCTTTTGGAAAAAGGTTTCTTCCTCATAGAAAGAGATTTACCAATGTCAGAAAATTCCCTCTGTTTTCGATTTTTTTTCAAAAGAACACGATTTCAACGTGGACGTAACTGAAGTTTTTTTGGAGAAACGGCTGTTTTTCCGAAAAAACCCTCTGTAGCATAGACATAGCGTTAGTCAATTATCCGATAAGCAAATGCTTATCGGATGGGTAGTCAACTAGTCAATTCCCCCTCCACCAAGCTGCCTCTATCCTGGGATCAGCTGTGCGGCATTGCCACGAATGGAGCCCGTCATTTCTGCAGAACCCAGGATCAGCTTGGGAGTCCCCAGCTGACCCCTGGTTCTGAGGAAATGCTGCATGGAACCGCGGTCATCTGAGGAGTCCCCAGCTCTGCATGGTATTTCAAATCGATCAAACACTCATGCTGCACTGCCGCTTTGAAATGCGCAAGAGCCCCCACTGGCGACTCTTGTACACTTCAAAGCTGGCACGCCACGTGCAGCCCAGAGTCAGCAGTTTTGCAGCAGGGGCTCTTGTACATTTCAAACGAGGAATGCAGAAGTGCCTATCGACTAGTCAAGTAGTCGATGGAAATTCCATCAACTACTCGACTAGTAAAATAATCAATAGTTAACATCCATACCCAGTACCATTCAATATTTTTATTAATTATTTAGCTGAAGTGAAGAGTATCCTTCAAAAAAATTTGGATGACATCGAGGAGGGGGTTGCAAGTGACTTTAAAAAATTAGAGAATTGGTCAGAAATCAACATGATAATATTCAATAAAGCGCAATGAAGAAAAACTGACGTGTACATATAAAATGGGCAATATTTGGTCAGGCATTAGTATTGCTGAAAAGGATCTGGGAGTTAGAGTGGATCAGAAACTGAATATGAGGCAACAATGTGGTGCAGCTAGAAAAAAGGCTAATACTGTTCAGACACGTGTTAACAGGAGTGTGTATGTAAGACATGAAACGTAATTGCCCCACTCTACTTGGCACTGGTGAGGCCTCAGCTGGAGTAGTGTTCAGTTTTGGGTACCACATTTTAGGAAAGACTATCTAGCATCGACTAGCTAGAAAGTCCACAGGACAACAACAAAAATGATACAGGATTTAGAAAATCTGACCTATGAAGAAAGGCACTTAAAAAATGGCATGTATAGTCTTGGAGAAAAGACGACTAAGGAAAGACTTCAAATATAGTAAGGGCTGTTACAAAGATGATTGTGCTAAATTAAAGATTCAGATTAAGTAGCATGAAAATCTTTTTAATTACAGGGGAACCTTGAGTTATGAACAGACTAGTCAATTGCACATCTAATTTGGAACCTGAAGTATACAATCAGGCAGCAGCAAAGACCAAAGGTGGTGCAATACTGTGCCAAGTGTTCTAAAAATTCAGGGAAAGCAGCATTTTTCTTCTGCATTGTCAAGTTTCAAACCTGTATTAGGTCAATGTTTGGTTGCAAACCATAAGATTTTGTTTAGTTACAAAAAACCTCCATTCCAGAAGTGTTTGTAACTATTGAGCTTCTCCTGTATAAGAACAGCTAAGCTCTGGAACAGGCTACCAAAGGAGGTTGTGAAATCCCTGTCATGGGAGATTTTTAAACACCTGTCAAAGCACTGTAACCATACTGTTTCAATGCAGAAGGCTGAATTAGATGATTTCCTCACAGTCCCTTCCAGCCCTAATTCTATACATTTTCTGTTACTGCATACCCTGGCACTAAATTTTAATAATCATTTTGCTGTAAAAATGTGTAATCTTGTAAAGGTTTAAAAATAAACTAAAAGTGCATTATTTCAGTGTAAATTGGTTCACACCCTGACCTGTGGTTACACCAGTTCTTTACATAACTTGAATCTTTTGCTAATTAACAAGATATCTTCTTTAATGGCATTTATTTTATTATATATTAGAAGCTGCTCCTTAACATATTAACATTTTTATTTTAAAGAAATAATTGTACTTTTAGTCTAAGAATAGGATTTTCAAAAGCATCCAGCTGAATTTGGAACACAAGTTCTTTTGAAAAATATTGGATTGAAAATCCTACCATAAAATTTTTTTAAAAAGTACATTTTGGATGCTGCAGCTCAAACAAGATATACACTTTGACAGGTCACTGCTCTAAGAAAGAAAATAAATTTAAAAGAAAAACAGCAAATATGAAGCTATTTAGTGTGACAACACAGACAATGAATATTTAAATTTGAACTTAAATGTAATGTTTAAACCAAGGAACTGATTCAATTTCCTATGACAATCAGAGTCTGCATACAGAACAAAATTTAGAATTTTATGACCAATATAGTTTGTAAATCTTCTCTCTCACTTTATTTTTAGGAAAATATTTTTTCTACCAGTATCTCAAAAACAGTGGAGAACGGATTTCAACTTTTGAGGTTTTCTGATAATTAGTAAGCATTTACCTACTAAATCTTCTCTGGAAGCAGCAGAACGTGGGGTGCTGGTTCCTGGCTCTATCTTTAATGAAAGCCTACATTAAAAAAAGAATAGAAGTTAAAGTATTAATTAATCAGGAACCTGAAGTATTTTAATGTAAGGCTTTGAAAGCTAACTCTTTTTGGCTTATGCTGCAATAAGTTTGCTACCATAAGTGTAAGAAAGGCTATACACGTACTACGCATTTCAGATATGAATATCAACTCACAATCAAAAAGGGACAACAAACAATTCACATATTTTCTTTTACTTAACACGCGTTTATATTTATTGTACTTGATGTTCTGCTTTCTATATCTGAAAATACAATAAAAGCGCATGTGCAAGAGTTATAGTAGACAAAGTCATTTGTTGATTTCTGTTTTAATTTTTTCTGAAACCATAATAAGTTTTAACCAATAAAAACATAAGAATGTTTTGTTTGAGAGCTTGCGAACAGGTGAGTGCTAACAAGGAGTTTAGAGAGAGAGAGAGTTCTCCAGATAAAGGAGAAGCAGATACAGGACTCTTGAGGGAAGTGTGTGTTGTTGTTGGGGCTTTCTTGCTGTGTGCTGGGCTTGTGTTTGTTGGTGTGTGGTGGTGGTTTGTTTTTTTTCTTTTTCCCCTTCTCTGTGTTTTGAGTGAGGCTTTAGAGAGGGAGTTCTCCAGGTAGAGGAGAAGCAAATACAGGACTCTTGAGGAAAGTGTGTGTTGTGTTTGGGGCTTTCTTGCTGTGTGCTGAGCTTGTGTTTGTGAGTGAGGGTTGGTGTGCGTTCTTTTTTCCCCTGTTTGTGAGTGAGGCGCTTTCCCCCTCCCCCCACACACACTTCCCCTTTGCCCTCCCCCTCCCCTTCTCGGAGTGTGTGCTGTGATTTGTAGGTGCTGTGATTGGCAGGTGGAAGCTGTTGGCTTCTAATTAAAGTTTGAATTCTAGAAGCCTCTGCTGATTGGCTGAGCCTTGGTAGGGGGAAGGATTTTCAGGCAGTCCAGGGCTTTATAAGGCTAATTGGGCAAGCGACCAAGGAGCGTGCGAACAGGTGCGTGCTAACAGGGAGTTGGGAAGGGGGTGAGGTTCTCTTGCCTTTCTTTTTAAAT
>JANRFK010004893.1:5568654-5588065 GCA_030068395.1 Apalone spinifera | reverse complement strand
GGGGGGGCGTAGGAGTGGCTTCATGAGCCGCGGTTTTGGGGGAGAAGAGCCGCAGGTTGGCCACCCCTGTCCTGGATCATCATGGTTCTGAGGATTCCATTCCTGACCCCCAGCCCACTTCTTGAGATCCAGAGTGAGATTGAAAACAGTAAGCAAAATCTCAAAGAAGAAAAAGTGGAATCTTCCTTGAGAGAAGGGCTGGCTGGCAAGAGGATCAATACAGCAGATATTTAAAGTGTAAAAGAAAGCATTATCAGCTAAGCTTGCAGTCATAATGCTATAAAGCTTTGATTAGTAGTTCCATGGCTGCCCTCAGTCTCATTCTTCTATAAATCCACCGTAAGGCTAAAATAACTTCAGAGTTTGCAAGAGTCAATTCAGGGTACAAATGTTAACATTTGAGTGTTGTGAAACTGCTGAAAAGCTTCATATGACTTTCAGTCAACGAAAAAGAATGGGGGAAAGGAGGAATACTGTGTTCAAAGATACTCTCGAGAATCAATTTATTGAACCTACTTTCTGTCTCTTGGGCAATTGCAGCTTGATTTTAGCAGTGACTCTGCTCATGATTTCCATGTGTAGATAGGTTGATAGTTCATGTACTTTACAAGCAAATTTTTCAGGTATTCAGATATATTGCATAGGAGATTGATTAATGTGATTTGTAATCACTGCTATGAAATCCAAACTGAACTTGGATGGAGGGGGCAAAACATATCAGAATGAAATTTTAAGATTTGACTTCTTCTAAACCTCCCAGATTAGAAAATGTTTCTGTACATTATTGGAAAGCTCCAACTTCCTATTATTTCAAGGGTTTTTAGCATTAACTTTTATCTGTTATAGATTTGAGATCTCAGACCATGCAAAAACAATTTATCAGGTAGATCAGGCTGCATTGAGCATCCCAAGAATTGTTCAGATTCTCTGCATCTTGCTTAGACAGTCTTTTTGTTATCTAATGTTTGAGAGAATATCTATTTCACTTCTAAATCTAGTGTATTTGGATTTTTTTCTGTTGCTTCCTTAAGTGTACAAAATATAAATATATGTAAAATTGACACAGAAAAATAGAAAATAATGGAAAACTGTATGATTGATCTTACTTTTATTTCCAGTTCGTGCCAGTGCAAACCTCTCTCTTTAGACTTTAATAAATTGATGTGTTATATCCAAAGATTTACTCTGAGGAAGAATTTAGAAAATAAGGTGTTCATGTGTATTTTCTTTCTGCTTAGAAATGAAAAAGGGTTTTGTTGCTTCTTGCTGGGACCGGCTGTAGCTTAAAACCTAATCTATCATCTGACTTTATACAGTAGGAGTTTGTATTAGTGATAAGAATGCCTTATGTTTCCATTTTAATTCTCAAGAGGGATAGTGAATTAGGTAAACTTTTCTGGGGTGCTTTCCCTAAAGTGACTTTAATTTCTTATGGTTAAATGGCTGGAAAAGCTAGTGAAAATGGTTTGGAACAGTAATCTTGATAAATCTTGGAAGTTTAACTGTTCAATTCAGTTAGTCTCTTTCTGCAACCAAAAGTGTAATATAGTAAAATCTATTCAGAATTTGAGTATTCTTTCTAAAGCTTGCTAACTAGGGACTTTTTTCTGAAATGAATAGAAGAATATTCAGTAGAAGAGCAATTCACTAACCTTTTGATTTCCTCTTTGTAGACTATAATCTTTGAAAGATTTTTTTTTTCTGTTCTTTGGTGTATAAAATACAGGAGTATTGCTTCTGTTTTAAATCACATAGAAAATGCTGTTAAAAGATTAATTGATTTAATGGCTGTGCCATGGCATGAGAAACATAGTTTGGAAAGCAACTTTATAGATATCATACTCCAGGAACTGAGAGAATGTCATTGCTTTATAAAGGTAACTTTCTGGGTTTACTAGTCAGATTGATTGCCACATGCTTTCTGAGTTCTCTCCTGCTAACAGAAAAAGTTATATTGGTACTGGTTATGAAGAACCTTGCTGGGAGTTAGGTTAGAGGACTCTCTTGGTGGTGGGGTTAGGAAGGACACAGAAATAGAAGGATTATTGTGTTTCAGAAATTTAAAATAAGTTCGATTTTTTTTTTTTAATTCAAAATTAATATGGATGTATCTTCATGGCAGAGTTAACTTTAGCTCTTATTTGCATGTTGTCTCTAAACTGTATTTCATCCAGATACACAAACCTCTAACATGAATTTGTTGCTTTTACTTGAGGCTTGCTGATACACCTATGGTTATAGGCTAAAGCACAAGTGAGCATGCAAGGAAGGCCATTTATGGTGATATTCCTCCGATTCCTTTTCATAATTCCCCACTGCTCCCTTAAGGTCAGACACCAGCTACCGAAGTCACTGGGAAACAAATCAAAGCATTTACACTTATTGCACAGCTAAGAACCTTAGGTTTTGCTCCCAGAATTCCTAATGACGTATAGGCCAGTACAGCACCAGAGTGCACCCAGTAATTCAAATGTGGCTTTTCAGTGTGGCCACTTACACCTAGGCTAGGCTAACCTGCGTGCTCAGACTTAGATGCCAGTCACCCAATTCTGCAGTTAAGACGTATCATCTGACCAGTTTTTAAAAGGCCAGTGCAAACTTAGAATGTGTAAGCTATGTTTATTTTATTCTGTAGCAAAAAATAACCTTTCTGAAAGGTATATAATGGAAATTCTTACAAAGCCCTAGTTATAGTTGTGCTGCCAGACTACACAGTAAAACAAGTGGGTCATTCTGCTAGAAATAAAAGAGGTTTTCTTGGCTTAGAATGCACTACTTCTCGAAATACAGTCTTTTATATTTGTATTTCACTGAAGGTGAGCTCAGTTTTGCTAATCTGTGGGAGGGTGTTCTCAGAGTAAAGGTGTAAATATTTGTCTGGTGAGTACTAGTTTGGCAAGTCATAAGGAAAAAATTGTGTGTGAATTATTATTGCTCTAAATCTGAAATCATTAAAAATGTTTGTTTGTTCTTGTCATAAATTACAGAACAATCTTAAGTGTTGTGTTGGGAATTTGGCACTTTGACAATACTCACTCTGTAACAGAGAGAAAGGAAAATTGTGCCCTGCATAGGGGTATGGAACATGATAAATATCCTCCATGTATAATTCTTGTTATGCCTACTTCACTTGCATAATAATAGGGAGGCAATACAATTTACAGTACTGTCAAGTCTGTTCCCCACTCTGGCACTTGGAGTGCAGAGGTGGGGGTCTGCAAAAGACATTTAAAATACATCGCCACTAACTGCTTCTGCTTAAAAACTCCCCACGGTTACAGATTCCCTGTCCTTGACTGGTATGCTGCCACCATCCAAATGCAAAAACCCCTTTGAGAAGCCAGAAAGATGCACTTGGGAATTTCTTGCTGTGGGGTACCCCTATGCTCTTTAACCTTCTCTCAGGAGAGAGCTTTAAAAAAAAACCCCTCTAATTTCATAATAGCTGACTGTTCAGTCTTTGCATGTGCATACAGAACCTCTTGCCTTCTAGGACACAGGAATCAGATTATAGTCTCTTTAAAAAGGCAATTTTATTATCAAAACAAAGAAAACATAGTTGGCAAAGCTTACTTGTTTGGAAGAAAGATTAAAAACACAGAGAATCGCTTCGCTGGCATTCAGTCTTAAAAGTTACAGTGTACAGGAGGGTACATGGGCTCAGCACAGAGTTGTTCAACAAATAAAAAAATAAAGAAAATAGCCTGATTGCGTCTAACTCATCTCTTCCACCTCTTTCTCTGCTCACACAAAAGACTGCGGCAGGCTGATCCTGCTTTTTCAAAAACTCAAACTCTCTTTTCATTGGCTCTCCTGACTCCCTGTCAACACTCCTTGGAGGCCCACTGTCTCTAGATTTAACCTTTACAGTTGTCAAATGTATGAATGATGCCTGAATGAACTGTGTTCTCAGCTCATCATTTCCATTTGGGGCTGATCAGATGTGGACTTGATTGGCTATAAGGATCAACAAGAAGTGGTGTCTCCTGGGCTCATATACTTGAAAGCCAGAAAGAGGCAATCATGATAGTCTCATTTGACCTTGTGCACATTGCAGGCCACAACCTCATCTACTTACTCCTGTAATAGGTCCCTAACCTGTGACTGAGTTACTCAAGTCCTCAAATCTTGATTAAGTGATTTCAAGTTACAGAGAATCCACCATATATTTTCGTTCAAACCCGTGTGACCCATGCCCTCCTCTGTAAATGGAAGGTGAAGCCCTCCACAGGGTCTCTACCAATCTGATCTGGGGGAATATTTCCTCCTAACCCTTAATATCATGATCATTTGGATCCTGAGCATGTGATGAGACCCACCAGCTGGACACCTGGGAAAAAATTCTCTATAGTAGTTCAGAGTCCTCCCTAGCTAGCTTTCTATCTCCAGCTGTTGGAGATGTCTGATAATAGCAGTTATAGATGGGCCATATGCCATTGTAGACAACCTTATCAGAGCATCTCCTCCATAAAATTATTAGACTCAGCTTTGAAACATGTTAGCTTGCTCATATATATTCCAATTAGGTGTGTGTGCACTGTATGCAAGGCTGCTGGAAAGTTATACCCTAACTGCTAACTGTTGGGTTGACTGTGGAGCCTCTTGGAATGGTGCTGGTGCGGTGCCCCTATATATGACCCTGCCAACTCAATTGGCCCTCAATTCCTTCTTACTGTCAGTGATGGCTGTTAGAACTGTAGCTCTCTTGCACAGGGTAGGGGCAGAGCAGAGAGGGCTTCGCACGCTTCTCCTCCATTCCCCGAGTCCTAATTGGCCTGGGGGCAGGGGAGCACATGAATCCTCCTCCCACCCTTCCAGGAGCATGTGGCACTTTGAATCGCCGGGCGCTGCTCACAGGATGGGGTGAGAGTGGAGGAGACTTCACATGCTCCCCCGCACCCAGGCCCTATTTTGCCTAGGGGCAGGGGAGTGCAGGAAGTCTCCTCCCATGCCAGGGGCATGGGCACCTAGAGAGAATGTGGGGTGGGGGGGAGGCACTCCCTCACTTCCAGACCAATCCTTGTCGGGGGGTGGGAACTAGGAAATATTTTGGTCCCGCCCCTTCCTGTGTGGCCCAGGGACACTTTGAAAATTTTCAAAGTGTCCCTGGGCAAAAATTATCGCCCACCTCGCCCTTAAAGAATCTTCAGTCTCAGAGACAGGAGCCGGCACTGAGTGCCATACCTCTCTCAGTCCCGGGACTGGCACTGAAGGACTCCTCTCAGCACTGGTGCTCTCTGAAGGCCTCAACTTGGTGCTGTTCTAACTCACGAGCACGGTCTTTCAAGGTGGCCAAGCCCTTGGAGTCAGCGCAGACAACACCTGCCGCTTCATCCATGCTTTCCACACGTACAGGCCCTGACAGACTTTGGCCACTAGGCACCAATATGCCAAGCACCTCCCGTGCCCTGAATTGTTTGAAATCATCCATATTTGTAGCTTGAATATGGTGGAAAAGATTCTCCTGAGCCAGTTTCCATGCCTAGTATTTTAGAATATTTAATGTACTTCAAGGCTAACGGGTTATCTATTTCCTCTTTGAAAGTTCATTTGGCAGCTGTTTCATGCTTACTATGTTTTAATTGTTGGTAAAATGTTGTTTAGGCAGTATGCAAATAAAATGGGGCTTCTCTGATATGTATTCTCTCTTTTGAGGGTACCTGTCTCCCCTTAGGATCTTAATTTGGTCTTATCTAAACTCTTGAAGCCACCTCTTAACTGTTTGGCTGTGTATCCTTTGTTATTACTTTTGTTAAGATGATATTCATTATTGTCCATGTTAGCCAGAGAGGTGAATGAATTAAATGCTGTGATGGCTGATCCCAGATGTTTGCCAAAAGTAGTTCCTGAATTTCACATCCATCAGACAAATTTTGTCTGATTCTTATTCCAAGAATGACGTGGGTCATAGGGTGTATTCCCAGGCTATTTGTAGATGGTTTAAACAATGCATTGTTGAAAGTTACTCGGTAATAGAAATTCCTGTGTCTACAATGGTACTATCTCATTCAACCAGAGCTGTGGCAATGTCTTTTGTTTGCCTTAAGCAAGTCTCTGTTTGAGATTTGCACTGCTGGTACCTGGAGTTCTGTGCACACTTTTTAAATATTATGCTCTTGATTTAGGTCCAAGGGCTGATGATATTTTTGATAGAGCAGTGCTTCAGTCTCTATTTACATAGGACTCTGTTCCTTCCTTCAGGTTATTTTCAGCAGTGCTTATCAAACCACCTATATATGGAATATGTAGAGTTCCTCAAAGAAGAAATTAAGGTTACATATTTGTAACTGTAGTTCTTTCAGATGGCTCTGCCTGTTCATGCTTCTGCTCTTCTTCTGTTGTTTTATCTCGGCTGGCAGTGGAAGGAACTAAGGTAGCGGGTGGGCCCTGTAACTGCTTATGAATATGGAGTGAGCGTGTTTTTACGCTGACACTGCTTGGAGAAGGTTTTACAGTTGGGTATCACAGGATGGCACAGTACCCATAAGAATGGATACGTAGAGTCATCACAAGAAACTTAGGTTATAAGAAGAAAAAATAATTTCCTATGGAGATGCCTAGCCAGTTCCACTCTCTCCCATATACCTCTCCCTTTCTAAAAAGCATGGTTCATTGGGGACGTCATTGAGAGTAAAGATATATCTACACTAACAAGTTTTGTCAAAAAAAGGTGTCAACACCCAAAAGTCGATAAAACAAAAATCGGCAGAGGGTGTTCACACTTGCTCCCTCTGTGGACACATCATGTCCATACTGGGGGCACCATCATTGACAATGTGAGCAATTCATTATGGATATGTGTTCCACAATGTCATGTTGTGAGAAGGCAGAGCTGATCCCTGTGCAGTTCTTCTACAGCCTCTTCAGCTGCTAGGAGCAGCATCATGAGTAGCTCTGTGAGCTCTCAGGGCTGAGGAATATCAAAGTAGTACAGCAACCTACCCCTCCTCCTCCTCCTCCTACAGCAGCAGCAGTCTGTCTGCTTGCTATGTTCCTAGTGCAGAGATGAACAGGAGCTGTCCAATGATTTGCTCTTAGTTTGTTCCCCAAAAGGAGTAGCTCACTCACCGATCAGATACTTCCCTGAGATTTGAAAGGGGAGGGGCACGTGCCTACAGAGCAGCAGAGATCTAAGCTGAGCAGAGTCATTAGGGCAGACATTGTGGGATTCTGGCGGTTGCCAGTTCTCTTGGCAAAACAAACAGCAGAGTCTACATTGGCTCCTTGTTCAACAGTAAAAGGAGGGGAAAAGAAAATACTCTCTCATAAGATTGGAAGTGTTTGTTGCTGAAACTGGGCATTTTCCCTGACAAAAGTCCCATTGCAGTGTGTACGTTCTCGCTGTTTGTTGCCAAAAGACAATTTTGATGCCAAAACTTTGTAATGTAGACATAGCCAGAGTACTCCTGCTCTCATTTTTGGTGTGTGGCCACATTGCAAACAGGAGCAGAAATTGAAGGGAATATCCTCTGTGGCCAATGCAGCCTGTGCTCGGGCACGTTCAGAATGATGGACTCTACAGAAGATTGCACTGTAATCAAAGAACTCCATATTGAGCATATGTGAAGCATGATTTTTTTCCCCCTCAAAAACTTCTATTTTTGCCAATTTTTGGTGGATTTTCACAGAGATGGCAACAAGAAGCACGCCCCCTAATACAAATGTCATGTCCCTATCAAATTTCAAGTTCCTGCTCTAAACCAGTGGCGTAGAAAGGGTGTTATGCAGCTGGGGGCAAAAGCAAAATTTGCATCCCCATCCTGCCACTACTGTGCTGTGGGGCCTTGAACCTGGCACACATCTAAGCCCAATTTTGGGGGGGGGGAAGGAGCTTGTACTGCGTCTTCCCTGTCCCCTCCAGTTCGGGGCTGGGCCCCCACATGCACTAACCCACTAGCAGAGATGGAGGAGTGTGGAGCTGGGAGCAGAGAGGTGGGGAGGAGATTCCAGCAGGCGGCAGTAGGAGGAAGAGGAGCAGGCGAGCTAAGGGATGAAAGGAGGAGTGGAGGGGGACTAACTTGCCCCCCCCCAGTGTGGCGCCTGGGGGCAACTACCCCCTTCCGCCCCTGCCAGTGGTTTGGTCCACAAACCCCTGCCTGTCACATTGTGGCACACTGCCAGGTCACATCCCCAGATTCCCCACATAGCAGCAGGGTGAGTGGCCCAGTGGACAACTGGGTATGTGGCAGCTGGAGTCAGGGCTGCAGTGAGACTGTCCATACTGAGGCAGCCTCATTGTGGCCCCAGTTCCAGCTCTAACAGCTGCTACATGGCTCGGCTGGTGGGCTCGTGTGATGGGCAGCTGTAGCGCTTGGCTGGGGTCTAGTGCTTCATGGAGCCTGGCTGCCGCAGTGCTTAAGCTTCCACGTGGCGCTTGGCCACAGATGAGCACTGCAGCAGCCAGGCTCCATGTGGCGTTTGGCCACAGCTGAGCACTACAGCTGTGCTCAGCAGGGGCCCGGCTGCCATAGCATGCAGCTAGGGCCAAGCCCCACATGGAGCCCAGCTGCCGTGGCACTCAGCAGCAGCCCAAAATGCTGCGGGCTCCACGCAGCCCTCCTGCTGTGCAGGGAAACACTCAGTTGGTGGCTGGGAGGCAGTGGCAGGGGTAGGTGGCGGGGGGGAGGGGAGGCAGGCACAGCAAGGCATTAGAGATGGGGGGACTGACACTGAGGGGCACTGTGACATCCAGGATGGGAAGCTGGCATTGGGGGGCTCTGGAGGTGGGGCTAGTAGTGAGGAGGTTAGGGGGGCAGTGCTGGCACTGGGGACAGGGCTAATATTGGCTAATACTGGGGCTGGCATGGAAGGACCCAGGGGGTATTGGATGCACTGGGGCTTTGGAAATAGGAGACTGCAACTGAAGTGTTTGGGGTAGGAGGGTTGGCCCTAGGGCACTCTGAGGATGAGAGGCTGGCACTGGGAGGGTTGTGTGCAGGGGACTCTGGGGTCAGTGGCTGGTACTGGGGGGGCGGGGAGTGGAGGGGAGAGGTGCTCTAGGGTTAGGGCTGTCTCTGGGAGCCGGAGCTTTTTATACCAGGACCAGCAAACCCATTCACAAACATGAATATGCAAATGAAGTGTTACAGGTCCACCATAAGTTTGTGAATGGGTTTGCCAGTGCCTGGTATAAAAAAATGATGGAAACCACTGCTCTAAACCAGTGTCTTAGAAAAAGTCAGTAGCTTTTAAGTTGGGCAAAACATAAATTTCACGCCTCTTCTCAGAAGCTGCTGCTGCATTGTTTTGGCGTGCTACTAGACTGTGTTGTTTTTTTAAGTTTTTCAATTTTCTAAGAAAATCAGGTTATATTGAAGGAAGTCTAAATTGATACAGCTGTGAAATAACTGTGTTAATTATGAATGTAATTGAAATTTAGATCAGTGACGGGTGGCCAAACAGGGTAATCTGACTGAGGACCATGAAACATTTTGTTGATTGTCTACAGGCACTGCCCCCTGCAGCTCCCAGGTGAAAAGGATACAGGGACGTGCTAGTCACTTCTTCCCATAGTTCCCTTTGGCAGGGAACAGAGAACATCGGCACTGAGAACTGCGGGACAGTGGTGCTGCAGATGGTTAATGTCAGCAAAATGTCCCGCGGTCTACAATCAGATTTCTCTGATGGGGCCGCAGGTTGCCCTCCACAGATTTAGATAATGCGTATTCTCTACATTTTTCTATCTAAATATTTAAATTAACTTTGATGTGACATTGAGGTGGTAGTTAAAAAGGAAAGCTGAAAACTATTTAAAGTCCAGTGAAAGCCTTACAGAGAGACTGACATGCTGCATCTAGTTCTGAACAACAAAAGGGACATTGGGAGACAAGGCAAGTGAGGTAATATCTTTATTGGACCAACTCCTGTGGGTGAGAGAGAGAAGCTTTTCAGCTGTGCAGAGTACTTCAGGTCTGGGAAAGGTACTCAGAGTATCACAGTTGAATACAAAATCAACAGCTTAGCATAAGTAGTTAGCACATATTCGGCACCATTTAGGCTGAAGTAGCCCATGCACAGAAAATACTTTTGTATTGGTGACGGAAGAATGCACATTCCAAAGATACTGTGAAAGCAGCCCCATTTTGAAGACCTAAACTTATATCTCTGAGAGCAGATTTTTGAGGTTTTTTTGTACTCGTTAATATTTCCCAATAAGTTTCAATTAGTAATTAATGGAGGAAAATCTTAATTTTCTGATTACCAACTGACACTTGCTCTTTTATTAACACAGAGATTTTGTTTGTTTTTGAAGTAAACCTGTTTCAGGGGAACACTGTGCCAAGGGAATTGTCATTGAATTCCATTGTTGCTAACTGAATAAATGTTACCTAAATGTGTTAGCTAATGTTACTCTGTATTTTTCAAGAAAATATGCCAACCTGCAATATTTGTAACCATATTTTTAGTTTTATCTTGTGGCTTATTCTCATGAACCTAAGTCTAAAGCACTTAATTAAACAGGTTAGATTTGTTTAATATTCATATTGTTAGCATATATATATATGTTAGGCATAGTGCACATTGCTTAAATATTGTTTTATCCAACATGTGCGCAGTTACATTACCATAAAATCTCGAGTATAATGCGCACCTACGTATAGTGTGCATCCTGAGTTTAGACTCTTAAAATCATGAAAAACCCGAACTCCTATGTATAATGCACACTCATTATACAGGAGAACGGGAGGGAAGGAACGGGAAGGAAACCTGCCCCCTGCCCGGCTGCTGCCAGTGTGCTGAGCTCGTGCCTGCCGGGGGAAAACCCCATCTTGCCCAGGTCCTTGCCTGCTTCCTGCTCCCCCGCAGCCCCTGTGCCCAGCTCATGCCTGCCGAGGGTGAGTTTAAAACTTTTTTTAAAAAACCTCCTATAGATAATGTGCACCTCATCTTTGATGCTAAAAAAACCTGGAAAAAAGTGTGTGTTATACTTGAGATTTTACGATAACTGAATTATTTCTTTCCCACAATCCTGTCAACTTCAATTCACTAATGTCAGCTTTGCAGGGTATTATGGCTATATAGCATGAAGTCAGCTTTGGCACTGGAAAACATGAAACATTCCCAAAGACAAGATATATTTGTTCTCTGTTCTTTTACAAGTGCAAGGTATGTTCACTGGAAACTGGTTTGAAATGTAGTATCCAAAAGTGAGAGAGAAATGTTACATCATGGTTCCAGAAAAACAAGATACAAAGATAATTGGTAAAGCTTAGTCTTAGTTGATGTACTAAATGCCTTTACTTAGTAAACAATCATGATGCAAATATCAGGTAGGTAGGCGGAAGGAAGAGGGAATGTATTTTGAAGAGCTTCTTCTGGGTAACATGAACGGGATGTTGTCAGAAACAGGCTTCCGTAAAGGATCCTGTAGACTAATAACTCTTTTCTTTCTGCATTGAACTGCGTCGTCTTTAGTTGATAAACTTGGCTAAGCTTCACTGTTTAGTCTCAACTTTTTATTATCAATTCACAAGTGTAGTTAAGCAGTTGACTATATTATAAGCAGTAACTTTTCAGTTTACTTGTGTATTGATACTAAACATGAAATGAATAAAAATAAAATATTTACAAAACCATCACTAATTAATCAGACATATTAATCTACAAAGATTGTGTTTCACACTGTAGAGTGTAGATTGATTCCTAACATATTTTAGTTGAAAGAACCAGCTATTGGTGTGCCAGCCACAATACTGTTATACATAACTATCCTAGAACTTCACCCTCAGCACTTCCCAATTAGCTGCTGTTTGATTCACTCTTGTCACTTCTACTGGAAATGCAGCCACCTGTTGTTTAAATATCAGGCTTTAGCTGTCTGGGAATCACTTATTTCCCTGAAAAAAACCTGTGAGGGACTCAATCTTGGTAGGTGTGAGATGTGCCAGATTGCTATCAGAAATCAGTGAGTACTTCTACTTAATGCATTTAATTTAGAAACCTGCATGTCTGTTTATATCGAAAACTAGTTTACTTGGGTGATTTCTAGAGCATCTGTTTTGTAATATCTGGCCATCAACTTGGACTTCTTCTGAAGCTGAATTTATAATGTTTACTGCGTGTAGTATTTTGAGATTTTTAGGGGAGGGTCATAATTCAAACTTCAAAAGTCCAAGTTCAAAAGCTTATTCCTCTAAGCAAGGGGTGGAGAACCTTTTTGGATTGGGGACCACTATCTTACACAAAAATCAGTTAGGGTTGCACATGTGAGAAGCGAAGCCAAAAAAAAAACCCCAAAAAAACCTGCTCCCAAAAAACAAAACCTTCCTCACTGACATGACCTCCCAAAAAACAAAACCTTCTCACTGACATGGCCCCTAACTGAGAAAAGGAGAAAGACACTCCCCACATTTCCCTCACATTTCCATCACCAGGACCTAGTGGGGCCAAGGCTAGTAGATTTTGTGTGCTCCAGTTCCACAGTAGGTGCCAGGCTCTTGCATGTTGGTGGGAGGAGCCCTGGGCCTCGCGTGCCAGCTGCAAGCAAGCCAGAGGCTGCATCCATCTGCTGGGCCTGAGGTTCCTCATCACTTCTCTAAGCCACACAGCCTCTCATCTGTCCATAAGATTCTGTTTCTTCTTTTTATTGTTTCTGCTCTCCCAGTTTCAGGTCAAGGTAACTATCAGTTTGCTTATTTAGTTTTCAGTAAGATTAAAGTTGTTACACCTTGTATTACTTGGTGTCTTACTTTTTTTCCCCAAAAACTTGAGGCGTAGCTGAGTTAGTCTGTACAGGATAAACTTAAACAACAAATAGTCTGGTAGCACTTTAAAGACTAATGAAACCTGTAGATGGTATCATGAGCTTTCGTCGGCACAGCCCACTTCTTCAGATGACAGTCATCTGAAGAAGTCGGCACAGCCCACTTCTTCAGAACCACAATAAAATGGGGGAGGAAAAAATGGGAGACGGGGTGGAGGGAGGTGGGGGTGGAATGAAGAGGCAGTGGGTATATAAATATCAAAGGGAAAACCCGAGCTGGTCCCTTTGATAGTTAAGAGGCTGATAAGAGCCATTAGTTTGCATTAGGAAAGGAAGAGTACTAACACCTACTAACAATGTAGGTGCCAATGGTTCTTGATGTCTGTGTAGAATCTGGTGTTAGTACTCTTCCTTTCCTAGTCCATACTAATAGTTCTTATCAGCCTCATTTAACTATTTAGTCTTTAAGTGTTAATAGACTATTGGTTGTTTTTTAAGTTTTTCCTGTTAGGCTGGCTTGGCTATCCCTTTGAAACTTATCTACCCACTTTCTCCCCCCTGCATTCTTCCCCCCCCTTTTCTTTTTTATTCTTGGTTCTGGATTTCCAGCACTCCAGTGATCTGAAGAAGTGAGCTGTGCCCACGAAAGCTCATATACCTTCTACATGTTTTGTTAGTCGTTAAAGTGCTACCAGACTATTTGTTGAAGTTTTTTTCAGGTTAAGAAATAATAGGCTTAAATTGCAGCAAGGGAGATTTAGGTCACCCGTCAGGGTGGTTAAGCAGTGGTAGAAATTACCTAGGGAAATCTCCATCACTACAAGTTTTAAAGAACAGGTTAGAGATATATCCATCAAGAATGGTATAGATAATACTTAGTCCTATCTCACTGCAGGGACTTGGCTAAATTTCTTACTGAGGGTTCCTTCCAGTCCTGCATTCCTATAATTCTGAATTCAGAGCTGGCACATACCATATTTATTTAAGGACTCAAGAAAAGTCTTAAAGTACATGAGCATTTTTGTCTTAAGTGGTGAATTTCTCTTCCTTATAGTTCCCCAAATATACTTTGTTCCTTAGACCTATGAGATCATTCAGCTAGAGATACAATTAGGTAGAGGTACAATATGTCTTTATAACAGATATGCAAGGATACAATTTAGTCTACAACTCTGACTCTTACTAGGTATTACAGTGTAAGCTGCCATGCCTATACTGAGCAGAACTTTTCTGTCTTCAGTATAATCTTCTATAGGTGTGATGATGGGATTTTCACAGATCTCTTAAATTGTGATACAAGCTTGTTTACTGTGATTTTTTTTTTTTAAATCTTTAAATGGTTATTTCTCAAGCTAAACAAGATCTGTTCTTATAGTGTTCAAAAAGGCAGATTTGAGATATTCACGATTCTGCATATATTCTGTTGTAAATGTTTCAATTTAAAGAAGTCCTCAGTTCTTAACTTCAGGTCCTTGCAATTTTCTGATAATTAACATTTGAGACTCATAACATAAGAATTGGATTTTAAAACATTTTGTTGAGCCAACAGTAAATAGTGCTATATGTGGGACTGTTCTTTGTTAATATTTGGCAAAGTCAACTTGAGTCTGTGAAATGAAGAAACTCTTCACTTATTCTGGCTTTCTTGTGTTCCTAATTAATACCTGGATAGAAGGAATGAGAGAGTAAAAGTATATATTCCTTCCTTTAACTTGTATCTGGATCACAGGAGTATCAGCCCAGATTTGCCTTAGAAATATCACTCTTGTCTTGTATGTTGGTTGCCTTTCCTCATCTAGGAAAGCACAAATGTTCTTGGGCTGCATTTATACAAAGTTTAGAGACCAATTAATATAGTAATTAACATCAATTTCTTCATCTACATCATATTTTCTGAATTAACTATGTAGTGCCAATATGTTATAACATGCTAAATTCTGTTCAAGTCATGGAACAATATTTTAAAAAAATCCAATTTTAACTCTGTCTTGGAAACTCAGATTAGATTGGAATTATTTTAAAATGCCAATTGGATCCTAAATTGCGAAAGGTTGAGAACATGTATGTATTATATATTTTAATTAAACTTTTTTTAACCTGTTTTGCTGATTGTCTGAGTTACAAGTCATCAAGTATTATTTCCCCACTCATTAGTATGTATAAGCACTGTTTGCATGCTATATTTGTGTTGAGTAGAGAGACGAATAGAAAAGACATGAGCACTGAGGAATTTACTTATGCATCTATGAGAGTGTTTGTGGTGTTGGTTTTTGTTTTTATTGTGCTAAGAAAACATTTCATCTAAATGCTTTGAGGGAAATCTGATACACATTTCCTGTAAGAAACAGTCTACATTATTAGCAACTATTTTATGTTGAATTCACAATTTCATGAGGCTATAACTGTTATGGTTTATTTGCAACAAAATACATGTCTGCTGGCAAAACTGGAATTTCTCTCCAATTTTCTATCTACTTTGGAATTCAAATTCATGTATTTGTAAATGTTAAAACAATAACAAAATCAGATTTACAATGAAAGTAATCTTATAATGATTTGTAAAGAAAACCCATTAAATAACTGAAAATGAATTCATTTTCATATTAAAATGAGACAAATAGTTGTTTCAGATATTCACAGAATCATAGAATACTAGAACTGGAAGGGACCTTGAGAGATTATCAGGTCTAGTCCCCTGCTCTCCTGGCAGGACCAAGCACCATCTAGGGATGTCTAGCCAACCTACTCTTAAATATTTTCAGTGATGGAGATTCCACAACCTCCCTAGGCAATTTATTCTGTTTCACAACCGTGACAGGATGTTTTTCCTAACGTCCATCCTAAACCTCCCTTACTGCAATTTAAGCCCATTGCTTCTTGTCCTATCATCAAAGGCAAAGGAGAACAATTTTTCCCTCCTCCTTGTAATACCCTTTTAGATACTTGAAAACTGCTATCATGTCCTCCCTCAGTCTTCTCTTTTCTAAACTAAACAATTCTTTCAGTCTTTCAATATTTACATTTAAAGGTTGAACTTATTTGGAGAATCTTGTACTGTAGCCTACAGACTACTTTAATCATTTTAATGGCTGCAATTAATGTAACAAATGTAGGGCTTTAATCATGATAAATATTTTATTTCAAATGTTTAAACCCTTTGATGTTTTGTGAATTATTATATGCTGTATATTTATCACATATTGTATCACAGTGAGAAAGTTTATAAAAGCAAAACACCACAAATAGTGGTAGCCCAGTGCAGGGCTAAATTGTGCAAAATAAAAGTTTAAGTGTAAGGTTTTTTTTTCTGAAGCTCCAACACTGAAAAGTTTTAATATTTGAACACTTGACACATTGGTTGTGGTATTTGTTTTTTCAGTCAATGGGTCTGATCATCATCTGAACTGCTTTCAGGGAGTATGAACCTCCTCTGTACTCAGCCCAAAAAATCCCATCCTGATATTTGCTTCTGTAATGGCCTCCTCTGTACCACACGCCATTAAGGTTAGAATGTGCGCAAGCATTGTACCACCAGCCTCCTTTGTGAAAATGGGCACAATTTCCTGTTGGGAGAGAATAAAATAAGTGAAACCTGAGCACTCCAGAGGAGAAATGATAGACGAGAGGTTGTCAAACTGGGTTATGAACTACATATTAATAGAGTGCTTGTTTTCCAAACCATTTTACCTCTCTTAATGATCAGATGTTATCCACTTACAATTCTCTAAACTCCATTGCAATTGCAATAATTGTTTACATAGGAAAGTAATAAAGTATTGAATGTGTTTTTAGTTTCTTACAATATAACTAAGCTGCTGAAATGAAAGTGGAGAGCCAGCATCATATGATCGGCCAGCGCTTCTCAAGTTACCAACAGTGCTCTGTGAACTGCAGTTGAGTTTAGGAATATGGGCTGTAAACTGTTTAGAAGTACTGTGGTGGGAGCAATGTGACTTGTGCCTTAGGTTTTAATTTCAGTGATGGAATGGAAATAGTATTCGGTCTTTTCTGACGTTTTAAAAGTAACAACAGCAATTGTTTTAAGTCCTCATTATTTCTAAGGTACTGGAAACTGAGATGCTGTAACATGGTGTGTTTTTCTGAGAGTCTTTTTCAGTTTTTAATCAACCAACAATTTTATATTAGTATTAGAGCTTTTTATCATTAAAGTGAAATAATCTAAAATATTTTATCTGGAAATGCTGCACTTATATAGATGAAATTAATATGTACTTAATTTTATACAACTACAAATAGTTCCATCAAAAGGGACTACTAAGTGATTCAAGTTGTTTGCATAAATAAATCTCTGAAGGATTGGGGTGTAACGTTGCTACTAATGAAATAGATAAGAAAAAATAGTATTCTTTTTTTTTCTTTCAGTTTCTTTACTCTCCATTTATTTGGTTTTGCTGTTTCCCGTATATAATCAGTTGGTTTCTCTCTTGGAAAAAAGACACTTAACAACAAAAGGTTGGGGACAGAAAAACTGTTTTAAATATTTTTACAAGGAATTCTTTCAAAGGGCACACCATTACATTAGCTTTAGTGTTCCTTTGAGAAGTACATACAAAAGTGCATATAAGTCTCCCTAATCCTTAGAAAAATAGCCTTTTCTAAACTGCTAACCAAAAGAGTGCTTAAAGAGACCCAGTAAGTTTTGATTTATATTTTTAAAATAGACTAGATTTCAAAGTAATCCATCCTGGAAATCTTTGAGTCTTTATAATTGCATTCAAGTACCTAGCACAGTGGTAGGTGGCATCGAGGCCTCACTTTTAATGCAAATAATAATCCTATTTCCAAAAATGTTTTTCTCTCCTCTTTCAGTATAGGAAAACTCGCCAGAAAACAGGAGACTGACTGACTGATTTTTTTGGAGGAGAATCAATAAAGTTACCTTGCAAAATGCACAAAAAAGAGAAATATTTCTTTTTTTTTTCTCTGTTTTCATTGTATCAAAAGGTTATAGGTTAGATGTTGTTTGGTAATAATAATAAGTACAGCATTTTCAGAGAAGTGTCCTTGTAAGGCAATGGTTATATAACATTTTGTCAATTAACAAGCATAATAAAATAGGTAAGGAGTCTGATTTTTTTTTTTCACATGTTGGTTAAAACAAACAAACTCCAAAACGAAGAAGTTTGCTCCTTTGTAGGATTGCATTTGGCCTATATACAACTAAAATCTCACTAATACATCCAAACCAGTCTTAAATGGGTATTAAGTTATATATAGGCCTACTGATAACATTTTGGGTCAAGGTTCACCAAGAAAGAGAAATGGCATGATTTCTGAGAATAACAGCAATGGTTTTATGTGGAATGGAATAAACAAGTGGCTTTATTAGTCAGTTTACTCCTGTTGAAACTGACAATTAAAATAGCTATTGGTAAGTCCCCAGTTGTGCAACAGGCTTCATGCAGATGCATGTGTCTGCCTATATGGAGTAATTTGGAGGGTTGAGGTCCATGTTGGTATCCTTTACTACTGAGTGGATTGACTGTGTTATTGTCTATAAGAGAAATTAATCTCAATAAGAGTCTTTAAATTCTTCTTGATCATGAAATATTTGATCAGTTTCCACCTTCTGAATTATTTCTTGAAACAGTTATTTATGTAAAAGGTGGCACTGCCAATAGAATCCATTCCATTGAACAGCTTTTACATATATCATTAAAGTTCCCTTACCTGTGTATGTATCTCTATCTCTATCCAGTGTTGTAAATTGTTTTCCATTGTGCCATATCATGGAATCCCCTGCATTTCCCTGGTAAGTTCCCAGACGCAGTCTATAGAATTCACTTTCAGGCTCCAGACGAAAACTGCTGTATTCTGCATAGACTTTCTTATTACTCCAGTCTTCTAGTTCAATCAGTAGCCTGTAATTGTCCTGATTGGTCAGCATATATATATTTTCTAGTCCCAGCCAGTACTCTCCATCAACATTTCCAAATCCTTTCTGTACAAAGAAAACCACAATGTGAGGTTAAATCTAGTGGATTTTCTGAATTGATTGAATGAAGACATTTACCAGTAGTAGTAGTATATCCCAGTAGAATTTTTGTGTCTAACCTAAAAAACTGTTAGGCTTTTAAACTTCTGCTCTGCCCCACTCTTTCAGTTAATTTTTCTGGGACATATTCTGTGTCACTGTTACTCAATTTGAGTAGTACTTCACTCCATGAGTAGAATTAATTTTATCAGTGGGACTATGGTAGTGTAATGTATTACTCGGCATGAGTGAAGGCATCAATCTGGTCCTTTGCTCTTTTGATTCCCCATGATGTGTGTGTTGTGGGTGGGGGTGTGGTTTTTTGGTTTGTTTTTTGGAATACTGAAACAATAATTTCTGTGGCACAACAAATGCTATCTATTAAGACCGTATCAGTAACTCTCATTGCATGAAGTATATGTAGGCCATATAAGATAAGAGAATACTCAAGCTGAGTAACTTTTTGTACCTTTTACCAAGCAGGCTGGTATTTCGCTATATATGTAATCGGGTAATTTGTCTGTGTGCAGGTGATCTCAATTCTAGTAAATTCAGTGAAGACTATTAGTCTTGAATCACAAAACTCCTGGTTTAACACCTTTTTCCTAATATTTTCAAGCCAATGTTTCCTTTCCCTAAGAAAATATCCATTTTGCTACAAACATCTAGGCTACGTCTACACTGGCATGATTTTCCGGAAATGCTTTTAACGG
>JANRFK010004893.1:5536900-5564809 GCA_030068395.1 Apalone spinifera | reverse complement strand
CAAAAACTGGCCAGTCTAGACGCAGCCTGCCAGTATACTGCAACATTAAGAAGTTTACAATGCATATGGCAATAGCATTAGTTTGCTAGATGAACTTTAACACTGAAGAATTTTTACTTTAAAACTTGAAAATTGGATCTATCAGAATTCTGAGACACCTAGGTAACTAAACTAGATTTTGAAGTATAAAGACTGCTTCTTTAACAAAAAAGATGCTTATATTTCAGAGAAATGTTAATTCTAATATCTGAAATATAATGTGTTCAGGATTTTCTTTAAAGTTCCTCAGATTCTCCCTTGCCAGTTTTATTATTCATGAGAAATTTAAAAATAAATTTTGAAAAGTTGGATGAGTGGGGGAAAATAGGGTTTTTAAATAACAAACTAGAATAGAAACTAAATTATTGCTGCTTCCTTCGCAATATATCCAAAGCAGTCCCTGCCTTTCGGTCATAATTTCCACCATCTTTGACAATACCTTAAGTCTACCACTTTGAGTACCATAGTTTTCGTTGCCTTCTAAACACTTCTTCCCATCCAGTGCAGCCAAAATGCTGCTGCCAAAGTCATTTCTCTTGCTTGCTGCTTTGAACGTATCTGCCACCTTTGAATCATTTTGCTTACTCTCTCTCCCTTCCCTTGCCTATTTTAATTTTCTTCATTCTTTTGTATTATGCCTGAATGTGTTCTATTGTTGTGAAAATTCCCCAGGCATGAGGAAATTTCTGTAAATTGGCTTAGCACAGTTTGGATGGTGTGTTTAAAAACAAACAAACAAAATAATAGTGGCTCCATGATGAATACTATTCTAAAATAATTTCTTAATTATAAAAGATGCGATAGCAGAAAAATAGAAATACTTTATAATGAAGATTGAAATACTGAAAGAGTTGAACAGATCTATTACTGTAGCTAAAATACTATATTCTGTGTGGAGGGAAAGAATTTAGGATTCTTATTTCCAGGGCCATTAGAAACCAAAGCAGATGATGGAGCTGTTTTGACTTGCTGCCAATAAGGTTGCAACAATCTGTTTACATAATAGCTTTTGACCATTGCTTAAATTCTGCTGGCATTAGTCTCTCAAGATGCAATTTGTCTAAATTTTGATCCTTAGAATTGTAGACACTGTTGAAGTAGAATGTTAGTGGTAGAAGAGGTTTCAAAGTTATGTTGTAGAATAGAATTGAATGAGTCCAACAAATCGCTTAGCTTTGATTAATTATCCTGCATCTCTCTCTTGGGGCAAATAAATCCTTTTTGATGCAGTGTGGCATGGGAACTATGATCCACTTTTTTGTGTTTGCTCATTCAAATACTAAGGTGTATGACTTGATAAAATTTGCTTTGTTAAAGGAAAGGGGTATGTTTCTATGCTAATGAAAGGAATAACATATCCAATGTACAATTCCTATTATTACTTCATCTAGTATTATCATCCTTGAAGTCTAGTTGTGAAAATGATAGTGCCCGAACATAAATTATACCTTTCTTCCATCAGCAGATTTTTCTGTCACTCAAATTCCATCCAATTACTAAAGTTAGATGCTGGTGTAATTGAGAGCATAATATGGCCTCTTGATTCTAAGATACAACGGTTTACTGGAAAACCATATTTTTACTACTACTTGCTGTCATTAGCATTGAAGAGCCAAATACAGATATTAGAGCGGGATTCTTTTCTGATTTCTACATCAAGAAAATTAAGTTTTAATTACCTATTATTATTTTTGTCATAGCCATAAAGAAAGGTTTACTATTTCCTCATGAAAGCCAAATACATAGTTTCTTTAATGGCTTTTGGTTTTTAAGAATTAAATACTGATATGAACAAGACAACAACTTTGGAATTTTGCTAAATACGTGAGAACACCCTCTCTTTGGACATACAATGTATATGTTCAGAAATTTAAGATCTTGAGAGCAGCATAGGACCCATATCTAACTTATTTCCTTGGATGCTGTTGTTAATTTGCACTTTTTGAGATCATGTCCTAAATTGTTACTATTGCAATAACAAAAATGCATTCTAAGCATGTGATTTAGCAAATGGTTGATCTCTAGCGCATGATATTTTGGCATATGTTGGTTGGTGACAAAGGAAAATGATGGAATGTTACTTTTTTTTTTAATGGTCTAACTTTTAAAAAAAAATCCCAAGCTTGATTTGAGTGGAACAGGCGGCTGATGCCCTAATATAGATTGTCCAGCAACTTTGTTATTGCTGAGTTACTGTAATTTGTACTTACATGTCTTTCATGAGTATTTTGGAAACAATAAAGAGAATCCACAAATCAAAGGGGGGAAAAAACTAAACTAAAAATCTGATTATAGAACAAAGATGTGTAAGAAGTGTTAATGTTAATTTGTCTTATAAGAAACACTGAAATACAGATGGAAACTATGCTTTCCTTGTTGTGATTTTAGGAGGAGTTAGCACCTGTGTATATGACAACTATAGTTAACGTGCCTCAACATTTATTTTTTAAATGCATTTATCATTTGCTCAAAACTCTCTCAATTTTTCACCTTTCTGTCTATTTCTGGTTATTTCCCAAGTCTGTTCTTGGGCTTTTTTAGTGAGTTGGTTGTGTTTTGTTTTGGGGGAGTTTGGAGTTAAGGGGAGGAGTTTGAGTAAAAATGTTTCGACCGGTTTTTGAGTAGGAGAACAGTAGAGGAAAATACTTCATTCCCTTAAACTGGAAATAAGGCATAACTTTTAATAGAGTAATTATTCATTGGAGTAATTTACCAAGGATCATAATCGGTGTTCCCTTCACAGGTGATTAATCAGCCCTGCCCAGTCAGTCACAGAGCCCTGAGCCTCTGACTGGGCAGGGCAGATTAATCACCTATGAAGCTGTACTGCCCTGCAGCTTAGAGGGAACACTGATCATAATGGATTCTCCATCACTCGCTTTTTAAGTCAAGATTGGATTTTTTTTTGAAGATATGCTGATGAAGTTCTATGAACTGTGCTATAAAGGATGTCAGACTAAATGATCATAATGGTATATAACTTTTAAAAAAGATACACAATTAAGTAAACCTTCTGGCCTTAGACTTTAGGAAATTCAGTGTTGTAAAGCTTTTATTAGAGCAGCTCTGGTTCAAAAACTTGGAAATAGACAGTTGAAATTGGGCAGAGGTGTTGATCTGAAGGAGGAAAGATGCTTTGAATAGTCCACTAACAATTGGTTTTGATTTGGCCAAGTTATGAGCAGCTGAAAACTGTAGTTCACGTACGTTTTACTTTCAACCAACAATTTAAATAAATAATTTTTCTGTAGAAATTAAATTAAGTACTTAAAATAAGGCCCCGCCCTGCAGTTCAACTTGTACTGGCATAAGAATTCTCCTCCATAGATCCAATTAAAATGTGGAATCAAGTGTATCAATAATTTGTTTTGATAAAATAGTTCCAAATATAGGTATTCAGTTTAATTTCCATGCAGAGCAATTTTGTTTTACTTTTTTATTGTAAATTAATTACCTTGCATGCAACTTTTCTCTTATCTGTAATAAGATACATACAATTGTTGCATTTCCTTATTTCTTGTGCATTCCAACTTTTTTGCTGAGCCTGAATTTTCAGAAAGCAACTTAAGCATGTGCACATAAGAATGAAAGTGGCTGCACTGAAGTTTAAAATTACACATTTAAGTATATTGCTTAATTGAGTGTCTGAATTAATGATTTTGCATTTACACATGTATCTTGAATTTGTATAGAAAAAGTGTTTTGCCCCTTTAGGAACTTGTCTTCTGTGGGATTTACTTTTCTAATATTTTCACCTCCCTGTAAAAAGTAGCTTTCCCGGTGAGCTATGAATTTTCCTCCTGACCCACCACTGAAGATACTATTACATAGCCAGAATACAATTTTATCTTTCATGTGTGCATCTTTTTCTCCTGCATTTTAACAGTATTTATCTGATGAGGACAGCCATATTGGGTTTGCTAGTCTTATTTGGCAGCCTATCCATTTGCAAATATTTTGGCATAATCTTCTAAACTAATCTGCTCTATCACATATTGGTACCTTAATTTCAAGCTTCAGAGCAAGAACTAGGAATAACTACAATTTATTGTATACTGATACTTTAATTTTAATTATCTACATTTTACCAGCTTTGGAAATACTCAATCCTTTTTCTCCTACTTTCATTAAGGTTGCACATTCCTAAATTTCACAGACCTCTTTATTTAAAGAAAACACTCAGCAAATTAAACTATTCATGATAGAATAAGTTGAGTGATATTCCTTTTTCTTAGTTTCCAGAAATGTGTAGAGGTGAGAGATTTTTTGATAAATGTTTTAATGAAAACATTCATATGTACTGTTGGTTTTCCTCATACGTACATACCTGTCTGTTTATAATTATAAAGCTGGGGGAATGGGTATCTGGAGAAACAATAAATCACTATGCAGTTTTGCTTTAAAGTTTTTTTTTTTTTTTAAGAAAATGTTGCTGTTGCTGACTAGACATTAATACAGCTTTTTTATATATTAGCTGTGTTTCCTTTGTGCCACTTACAGGTGATTAAGTTTTCATGACATCTGGCATTTCATTTGTACTCTGGGCTAACTTTTCTCCAAATCCCAGAGAAAACAGTCTTTTTTTTTTTTTTTGAACAGCTGATTGGTTGTAGTGTATGCCAAATAGCCACGCAATATAGGTGTTCTTGCCTCAGTAACCCATTGCCTCTGAATAGGGATGTAAGTGACTCGACTAGTTGCTTCCCCCCGCCCACCTTTGCTGCCTCTATCAGAGAGAGGCAGCGGGGGGGGGGGGGGGGGGGGGGGGGGGGGGGGGGAAGTGGCTTAAGAACTCGTTCCCCACAGCACCGATGGGGCTCTTGCTACATCTCAAAAGCAGAAGGCCCTTGTACATTTCAAAAGCAGGGAGCACAGGACCTTCGGGGGACTGCTTGTCTCCCCCGGTGGCCCCATGCTCCCCATAGTGCTTCCGCCTTTGAAATGTAGCAAGAGCCAGCGGACTTATGGACTAATCAAGTAGTCGTTGGAAATTCCATCGACTGTTCGATTAATTGATTAATTTAAATTTAGCATCCCTACCTCTCAATGTCCAGATGAGTCTAAAACATAGCGAAGAGCATTTTGCAATGTAAACTCATGAAAGGCAAGAAAAAAAGATGGTTACTTTGGAAAGCCTGGATTAAAAAAAAGGATAATCCAAACTTTCAGGATTGAGAAGAATAAATTGTGACTCTGATGAAGCTGGAAATAATTCTATGAAGTATTTATAACATATATAGGAATCATATCCGAGTTACAGTAACTCCCAAATGAAATGCACTTTTCTTTCATTGTCACTGGTTTTGTGTTTAATGCTATATGAATATGTATGTAATTGGGTGAAGTAAGACAGTGAACTGAAACATTCAGCAAATCTCCTAAATGTGTTGCCATGATATTTTCATAAAAAGTGCAATATTGTCTTTCCCTTGTTAAGTATGTTGTTTTTAATTTTAAATATCCATAGTGTAGATTTTTTTAAAAAACCCCAAATGAACTAGGCACCTAACTTCGATTTTGGAGGGAGTTGGGTTGTCTTATTACCTGAGGCTCCTTTGAAATTTGCAGCCTAAAGAGGATCCTTGTAACATCAGATTGTCTTACTGTCATAAAGTCAAAATTAGCTGGAGGTTAAGATTCGTTAAGGCTGGAAACATGAAAGTGCAATAATGAACAGTGAGTGTAAGTAGAACTGGAGAGAATAGCAAATGTTGCTACATCCATTTACTTCCAGGGAGTTTCTCTCACTTTGTTTGCTATTCACAAAATTTTAATGTAACTTATGAACAATAACATTATCTATAGGTCAAGAATTAGTCATAGAAATTATTTGACAAATAAATTGGAGGAAAATCTAAATCTGCTGTCTATTTATTTATGATCAGAAGAGGCTGAATTTGTTGAATAAAGTATTTATTTTGAATTATTCAGTCCACTCTAGTTATAAGTTAGTATTGTAAGTGGGTTGCGTATTTTGTAACATGGCATTCTCTTTATTTTGGACATAATGTTAATCAACTCACCTTCGTTGATTAAAGTTAGCGGTGGTATCCTGAAAGGACTTTTTGTAGGAGAAGTAGCTGCATCAGGTGGTGGCCTTATGTCTCTGGGATAACTTGGGTCCCTCTGTATCTCATTACCTCCTAAAAGGTTGGGAGTATAATGCTGACTGTTAGGAATGTGCTGTGGCACCACCTGAACAAGAGGAGGAGATCCATCTGTGTCCTGTCGTGACAGCATCTGCAAGCATTGCTCTTCCAATAAAGAGATAATCACAGACTGATTATTTACAAGATCAGTTAGTGATGCGTATTTTATTTCAAGCTCCCTGTAACGTGTTGCCATCTTCAGCATTTCTGTTGTAACATTGAGGATTTTGTTCTCCAGTTGGGAAAGCTCAAGTGAATTATCACGCTTTCGTATTATCTCATGCAAGAGCTGCATATAAAGCTGAGTGACCCGGGAGTTCATGTTACGGCTTTCTTTTCTCAGCAATTTTACTTCATTCACAATATTTCCATCCACATCCACCACTAGCTGCAAGATATCAATCTCCCGCTTCTGCTTGGACAATACTTCCTTCAGGTTCTCTATGTCCATCCTTGTGATTTCATCTTTTCTGTTATCTGCTCGTAGTCCGTTGGTGTTTACACAAATTGGTCCTGTTATTTTTTGTTCAGGAACCAAGAACGTGTAACCACATTTTTTCCCTTCCTCTCCACCGTCTGTTGAACGAGGGTATCTCTTTGGGGATATTTTATTGAGTTTAGACTTTTCTATACAGTGTCCTGTAGACAGTAGTAGGAATAACAACACACCCAAAGTCCATGTAGATATCTTCATTTTGAGGTGAACGCAGAAGACTAATTATTGGATAAATAGAAAGAAAGTTAATATGAATCCAGTTTCACACCATGGAAAAGCACTAATTTTTACTTATGACACAAATGCAACCGAGACTTCTCTGCTATAGATATTGGCCAACCTAACATTTTCTTACCATGTTAAATTTAATTATCACAAAATTGCTTATTTATTTGGAATTACATCACACTGACCAACTTGCCTCCTGTCTTGAGGCATATTAAGACCTGAAAGATTTCAAGCAGTAGATATTTTTGGCTTAATTCAAATGAATAAATGTTCAGAAAACAAGCACCAGTATATTCAGGTGGTAAAGTAGGTTTTGGTCATAAGCCTGACTGCATGCACACATTTATAAATATTAAAATAAAAATTGGAATATTGTAAAATACTTTTGTAGCTCCCTTCCCTAGCAAATTCTGATTTGGGCTTTCTAAAAATCTGAAGCTGAAACTATTTTTATAATTTGTGTAATATTGGGTTTAGTACTACATAATTTATACTTAGGTCTATAGCAAGATTTATAACTATTGGTCTTGAAGATCACTTTATCATGGTTTGCATAATTTTGCAAGTACTATTAAAATGTATTCAAGAAAATTTGGTTAGTAGGAAAAGATCATGATGGGATTAGCTGTGAGATCATATGCCCTGACTTGATTAAAATGTCATAGCCTTTTTTCATTTATGAATGAAAACAAGTAAGTGATTAACTTTGTTTTTGTGAAACTAAATGTTTTCTTATCTTCAATAGGAAGTTAGTTTGGGATCATTAGATGTTTAATATTGACCACTAAACATTACAGAACATTGAGCCTGCAAGCAGGGTCTACCCAGACTAGTTAGTGTGCAATGTGTTGCTTTACTTGAGAATATTCACACCCCATTGGTGTACATTACTGCAGCTTGTGGACAAGCCCACCATTTTCATGAAAATTCTGATGAAACGGTTCATTAACAAAGCATATTAGACTTCTGTGAAATTTTCTCCTATAAATTTGGTTTTTACTCTGAGGGATAGTAAAACAAATATACCACAACACTACAAATCATGGTTGAATGAAGTATGATAAAAGGGGAAAAAACATTTCCCACAAATGGTTTTGTATTTCAAATTGTATTTTCTTCAAGTTAATGTTTACTTTTCACAAAACACGGGAGTTGGCTTATGAACTACATCCTGGCAGAAGTGAAGAAGCAATAGGAACATATTGTTAAAGTTATGAATGCTTTTAGGTGCCCTGAAGACTATTATGGGTTTTTTATTACCAGTTATTTTTTGTCTTTAATAAACTGTCTTTTTCTTAATGTATTTAAGTTTTTGTCATTATTCCAGATAACGTGTAAACAAGCATCCCATTAATCTGTAAAAATATCAAGCATGTTTTATCAGCTGTAACTAGGATACACTTTTCTAAACATGTCACATTAAAATAACGTATTTACTTAAATTATGTAGGGAAAGAAGAATGCATTGACAAATCTGAGAACTATTGATTACATTTTTCCATTTCTCTTTGTTTTGATGTTTGAGGTTATAAATAGGGAGTGGTACTCAAACGCAGAATAAATTAACTATTTTTGATCTTTGACTGACTTGTAGAAAGGTGATGGCTTCAGAATTGATTCTCTTGTCAAAGGAGATCTCACTACTCTGTTGGCTCTTGTCTTGGCTATGGGTGAAGCTGAAACTAATTTTTCCTCTCAGCCTAATATCAGCGGATTGTACAAAATACCGCACAGTGGTCTCTGTGTGACTTAACTAGGTCAGCAGAGTAAAACTTAACAGTTCATCAGTTTCATGCTATACTTGCAACTCCTGCACAAATGCTTTATGTAAAAGTATCAACCCAGTCACAATCCTCCTTTTCAGGTGTGGGTACCCCTTGATACTATAGATGCCCCACTAAACCCCATTTTCATTAGGCAATCCCTGATTGGAAACAGCTGTTCTGCATCCCACGACCAACAAAACTAAACTGGCAAAGTCCAGAGAGAGACAGACACTTGTCATTGGGGGAGGGGGGAACAACCCTTAAACCTAAAGGAAGGTGCACTAGGATGCAATTCACTTAGCCACAACTTCTTGTCTTAGCTGTGCTATTCACTGATGCTAGGATTGCAAAATGGATAAAAGTTGTAGAGAAGGAAAGAGGACAAGTAGAACTTACTTTACTTACCTGATTTTACAGATGGGATGGTAAATGAGATGTTGCACAAAATCATTTCTGGTAGTCATGGAAAGAAACCAGATATCTAAGTGAACAATATTTGAGTCTGCCATGCTTAAACAAAAGGCCTTTTGAAGTAAAATGACAAATCTTTGGTTTCCCTATTTATAATCACTGCTTTAGTCACTGTATCACACATCCTTCCCACAGCCCAGGAACTAAACCTAGGCATGCTGATTCCCAACATTCTGTTGCTGTCTAGCAAATAGTTGTGTAAACTACTGGTATATTGTCAGGTTCCCCTCTATGATTTGGCCCATATAGAGGATGCCTATTTCTGTTGTCAATTACTCTTTTTAGCTTAAATTGTAGAGATCTGTGCTATTTATCTCCTGGTTTCAAAAACGGTTGATGACACACGCAGGAAAATACTGTATGTGGCCATGTAATAAAAGGTTACAGTGTATTTGAACAAAGTGTCAGAATTCAGACTGCTGTTAGGAAATGCCAGCATTAAGATGACTAATTTTGAGTAATTGATTTTGCAAATTTCACACTTTAACATTGATTTAACATTCAAGACCTTCTCTTTTAGTCAATGTAGAACATTTACAAAAACAATTTTAATGAAAATGTAATTGAAATAATTTAAATGTTTATATTCATGCACAGGGCTCGACAAATTATACAATCTACTCACCTGTGGTGAGTAGATTGTAACCCAGACAGCGCAGCTGGCAAGCGGGGCTCGCCGCGGTTCGGCGAGCCCTGTTCATGCATATTTATATACCGCAACAACTGTTTTTTCAAAAACAAAGCATTCAAAGAGAAAATACATACTTTTAAATACTTTTTCTATAAGTGGGTGTTAAATATATAACAACTTCTAAAGCAGTGTTTCTTAAACTGTTCCAAGGCCACTCCCCCCCAAAAAAATTGTTTGGTGTTCTTCGGTCTTAAAAAGTTTAAGAAACACTGTTCCAAAGGTACACTGTCTATGAAGTCAGTAGACAATAGCAATGATTTTTGTCATGCCATATTTCAGAACAAGTTATGGGGTAATCCTAGTGAAAAGGACAAAAAGTCATAGTTATGTTACATTGTATCACTCTCTGTGTAGTTTAATACATATGAAGGTAATTGCCTCTCCACATGTGTAATGAACATAAAAAAATTGTGAAATGCTTAGTGTTGAATGCTAAAGGTAAACTTTTAGGTGAGCCATGGTAAAAATATCAGAAATAAGCGCCATTTTGTGTCATATACTATATTTTTCAATAGACCCTGGACCAACTGAACTAATCAAAATAAACTTGTAAACCCAACCTGGCTCTCTTAAATCTCTTAAATAATTTTATAACTGCGGTGAATGGAGCTCTTACAAATATTCTTTCTCAATACTACGCTCTAGTCCTTTGCACACCGACATTTTAAAAATAGTCTTGTAAAATTAAAGTATGAATATTATGGAATTCATGGTAACTGTCACAGACCCATCCTAAATAACCATTTTTAAATAACTGAAAAAATTAAATAAAATTGGTATACTAAAATACAAGTAATACATATTTTTAATAGTAAATGCACTGCAATAAAGCACTTAGTCCAATCAGGTATTCTGCAGTAATCTACTTTTGTACATTTTTAATTAACTAATTACATATATGTCTCTATCCTGTAAACATGTAGTGCTCCCACTTTATTCATATGATTAATAATGTACCAAATATACTGAAGTGATTTTAGGATTGGAGCTATAGACATTGTCTGACCATAAATGAAACTAAACGGTCTAAAATAGAATAACCAAATGTACAGTTGCTCAAGCTGTGTTTTAGAACTCCAAAATAAACATGTTACAAACTTTCACTGTATGGACAGCTGGTCTGAAACTAAGATGTGCCTATAAACATGCAACGAAGAGTTCCTTTTAAGACACAGACATCATTGTTAACCTGTGTGCTGTTACAGAAGCTTCCAACTGTGAAAACTTTGGCTCCCTTATGTGTGTTATTCAACAGTTCAATACAGATGTTGGTGACTGATACAGCTGGGGTTCCTAATAAGGTTGTAATAATGAATTATTCTTCATGTGGTTCTGCATATTCTCTCACCAAATAGTAAAATCTTCTCCAAGGAGTGGCCATTGGAGTGCACTTGTGCCCCTCTTCTGTCTCCCCTCAGTCTTTCTCAGCATTTTGAGAATGAGGTTATATTGGGGACACTGTTTCGTCTATTGCCTCATTTCCTACCGTCCCATGCACGAGATTGAAGTGAACTATTTCAGTCTGTTTGAATCTGGGAATTTTCCTTATTGATGGTGCCTTCGGAAATTTATAGTTTTTTAGTTAAGTATAGTGATAAGTGTAGGCAATTTAGTACAGTTGGTAGGCTTGCTTCTATGCAATGGTGAAACCAAAGAACGAGCCAGGATTTAAGAGATGTGTTTTATACACAGCTATCTTCCTAGTGTAGGATGAACGTTTTAGGAGCCTGAAGTGCAGGTGAAGGCTATTCTTCTGGGTGTTCGTTTGCAGAACTTTCACATCCAGAGAGGCACAGTGCTTCTAATTAAGGAAGTGCAAGTTCTTCTACTTAAGGAAGTTCTAGCTGCTAAACCTTGTTTTGAATGATTGTTTGATTCATAGATTTAGCTGTTGCAACTGTGAGTTCAGCTTTGAAGACCCAGACATCTGAAGCTGAGAATTTCTCCAAATCTGGTACTCTGCAGGTCAATGAGATAGGAGTGGAGGACAGAGCCAATCTGAAGAGATCTTTTACTGTGGTGACAGATACTCACTATCCAGTGTCTCAGTGGTTCTCTTATTTGACTGAGGGGCAGTTGATAAGGAAGAAACAGGCTTCACTAGCTCTGCAATTGGCATTCATTCTTTATGAAGAAAAGAGCAGAGGAGATTCCCTTGTTCTGTGAGTTCATCTATGCCACCTTGTCCTGAGACACTCCTACAAAGTGATCAAGGACAATCTTTTTCTCTCCTTTTATTTCTCATCCCCTTTTTTTCAGTCTCACGCTCTAGTTCAGTGTTTCCCAAATGGTGTCCCGTGGAATCCCAGGGTTCCGTGACGTGAAAATAAGGGGTCGGAGAAAATTCCATTACAATAACATTTTATGATTAAAAAAAAAAATTTAAGCATTAATTAATTTTATTGAAAACCGTTTTCATTTGTTTGCCATGAGAAGTGTCCCTGTGTAATGCCAGCTTAGCCAGAGAGTGGGGACGATAATGCCACTACTCAGTGTTGCGATCGTCTGTTATATACCACCGTAAATCCCCGTTCTCACTCTCAGGGAGTGTGGATCACGTGGGTGACTGAATACGAATATACTAGCGCCGCGTCGGACAAAGTTGAAACTTCAGCTGTCAAACCAGTTGCTGCTGCTAAGGGTTACACAAAATTCTTTCTTGTTTAAAAGGGTTCCGTGGCCAAATAAAATTGGGAAACACTGCTCTAGTTGATGCAGTCCAGGTCTCTTAATTCTTTCTCAAAATCAGGATCCGATCTTTGATGCACCATGATTTATTCCGTTCATGGTTACTCATCTAGAGTTCCCTGACTTCTTTTTTGCTCCTTCCAAAAGTATATTTCCTATTGTAGAGACTGCCGGTAATGGAATCCATGGCCCTATTTGGTTCCATCAAAGGACTGAGAAACCATGTTTCATCTAATAAGGATCCGTTTGCACGGGATATGTCTGCAGCTCAGAAAGTTGTTCCTGATGTGCTATCTGAAGAAGATGAGGAGCTCCTTTTTGAATGAGAGCAACTGAAAAATGAATTTGATATCAGTTTATCACCTGATGAACTGGTGGGTGTGGCTTCTGCTTTTTCTCCTTCTGAAGCCGCTCTACAGTCTTATGACATGATAGATCAGATGGTATCCACATTAAGCCTGTTTTTGGTGATTGTGGAGGAAACCTCCCATATGGTATTCAACATTCTTGGGGCTACATCAAGAAATCGGCTGTCACTGTCAATTCTGGTTGGTTCTTCACAGCCTGCTAAGATTGTTTGAGCAACTCCTGCTTCTTGCCATCTTCTTTCCAAAAAAGTGACAAACTGTGTCTGATGCCCCATGAGAGGTTTTCTTAGTTCGATACATATCCTGTGCCTTAACTCACTGGCGGCTGCTGCTGCCAATCAAGAGGCTTAGGTCCAGCCAAGCCCACTCTAACTCCTACTGATGCAGAGGAAAAGAAAACTGAATCTGGGAGATTTTTTTTTCGTGACTCTTCTTTCAGGATAAGGATGGCTAGTTACCAGGCAGTGATGACCCATTATTGGTTCCATCCATGTAAAAAGATGGCTGTGTTTATCCAAGCTGATGAAAGAAGGCTCGTGAATACTATTTTTACAACAGAACAGTGTGGCAAAGCATGGTCTAATTTGATGCTTTGGACTCTTCCACTAGAGCATTGACAACCACAGTTAACTTGATCATGCTTGGCTGTTTTCTTCCCATTGCTGTGATCACAAGAATTCAACTGGAAGATCTCCCCTTTCAAAGGGGAGCTTTTCTGCAACAAAACAGCTGAAGTGTTGGAAAAATTGAAGGAGACTAGCTCCACTGCTCAGTCACTGGGTCTTTATCTCTGTGTTAAAAGTAATCCTTCTATGTTTTCTTTCTGCTGTCAAGCAGTTTTGCCTTCTTTCTTAGTATTGCTGACAACGTGACTTGAGGAAAAACTATCAGCAAGCTACATCTCTATGCCAAAAGCAGCATAAAACAGGTCTTAAGAGGAAACAACCTGCCCCTTCCTTTTTGTCTTCCTTTGAATGCCAGGCATTGGTTTTGATGTGAGGATTGAGACTCATGGAACAATCAGTGAGCAGCTATCTTTTCTTTTATTTGGAGACAGGCTATCCCAATTCATGAATAAACGGAGATTTATTGCATAGGATACCTGGGTCCTAAAAATTACATAGACTGTGTCTTTCAATTCAGAAAAACTATCGTCTTTCAATTTGCCGCCTTCTACCCTTTTCAGGAAACCTTCTCACAAAGCTATTCTACTTGTGGAAGTACAAAAGTTGTTCCTGATGAGAACTGTCAAGAAGATACCTAAACATCTGTCGGGTCATGGTTTTTATGCATATTTTCATATTTCTCTCCAACATTCATCAAAAAGATCTCCATTTCAGTGCTAAGAATCTGTGAGTGCCTTACTTTGGTAGTAGCACATCTGAGGAAGTACAATATTTTTTTGAGTCATATTTGGACAATTGGTTGCTGAAGTAAGCTGCATGCAAAGATCTGTTCCTGTACATCAGTTTTATAACCTTTCTTCTTTTGGATTTGGATCTGCTTCTGAATGACACAAAATTTAATTTCCGACCAACCAGAGAATTCTTGTCCTAGGTACTGTGTTGGACTTGGTAATAAGGAATGTTTTTCTGTCCTGGGACAGTTTTCTGAAAATAATGAGAAGTCTGTTTTGGAAATATGAACTTGTCAAATCTGGATAGTTATCTGCCTCGGTCTCATGGATTGGATGGCACGGCACCTACTACTTTATGTAATTGTTTGCTCATCTCAGAAAGAGGCTGATGCAGCACTAGATATCTCAAACCTAAAAACACGATGTAGACTTCAGATTTTGTCACCATGCCTGGTGATTAGTCCAAGTTAATTAAAACAATTAATCATGATTACAAAAGTTAATTGCAGTTTTAATCACCACACTAAACAATAGAATACCAATTGAAATGTAGTAAATATTTTTGGATGTTTTTCTACATTTTTAATCACAGAACACGAAGTGTACAGTGCTCACTTCAAAAAAAAATTTACTCCATACAAATATTTGAATAGTAAAAATGATAAACAAAAGAGATAATATTTTTCAGTTTACCTCATACAGGTACAATAGTACAATCTCTTTATCATGAAAGTGCAACTTACAAATGTAGATTATAACATAACTGCACTCAAAAATAAAACAGTACAAAACTTTAGAACTTACAAGTACACTCAGTCCTGCTTGTTCAGCCAGTCACTTAGGCCATGTTTATACTACACCCAGGAGGTCAGCTTGAGTTACGTAACTCCAGCTACATAAATAACATAGCTGGAGTCAACGTACCTTAAGCCGAGTTAGGCACCATCTCCACAGTGAGAGGTCAATGGGAGAAATGTTCCTATCAACTTCCCTTACTCTTCATGACAGCGAGGACTACCATTGCTAATGGCAGCACTCAGTATTCGATTTAGCAGGTCTTTTCTAGACCCACTAAATTGAACCTCAGAAGATCAATCACCAGAGCACCAGTTCTCCAGTAAGTGGAGACGTGGCTTAAAATAACAAATTTACATTTGCGGAAGATAATGCTACCGGGTTCTTATTTACAATGTCACTTGAAAGTGAGAAGAGGGTTCACACGGCACATTTGTACCAGGCTTTGCAAAGAATTTACATGCCAGATACACTACACATACTTCATAGTTCATTCTTCAGCCACCTTCATAGTTCAGCCACCATTCCAGAGGACATGCTTCCATATAAATGATGATCATGAAAAATATAATACGTTAATTAAATTTGTGACTCAACTGCTTGGGAGAGAATTGTATGTCTCCTGTACTTTGTTTTATCTGCATTTGAGATGTTACAGCAGTTTTGGATTATGACCCAGCATGTTACTCGTTTTAAGAACACTTTTACTACAGATTTGACCAAATTTAAAGACTGAACCAATGCGAGATTTCTAAAGATAGCAACACACTTGGCCCAAGGTTTAAAAGTCCGAAGTGCCTTCCATATATCTGGGGGACAAGGTGTTAGTGTTAGAACATGCTTTGAAAAGTCTTTAAAAGAGCAACACTCTGTGGAAACTACAGAACCTGAATGCCCTCCCTCCCCCCAAAAAATCAATCTTTAGCTGGTGGCATGTGACAGATGAGAGGAAAATGAACATGGGTTGATCCGTATGACTCCTGGAACATTATTGAGCAGAACCCACTAAAAACCAGGATGGATGTATATCCTCTGGAATGGTGAATCTTTTGCACATTTGGTACATAAATATTTTGCAACACCTGCTTTAACTTTCAGGTGTCATTGTAAACAAGAAGCAGACAGCATTTTTTCCCCTACAGACTTAAACTTGTTTGTCTGAGTGGAGGAGGAGAACTGAGTGGACTTGTAGGCTCTACACTTTTACATTTTCATTTTTGAGTGCCATTATTTTTTGTAAATCTACATTTGAAAGTACAGCTTTCATGAAATGAGATTGCATTATAGAATTTGTAATAAGACCTGAAAAATGCCATCTTTTTTTACAGTGCAAGTATTTGTAGTAAAAAATAGTAAGCACTATTCATTTCATATTCTGTGTTGCAATTGAAAACATTTGAAAAGATAGAAAACATAAAAATATAAATGGCATTCTATTATTTAACAATTATTATCCCAGCAAGGCCAGATCCTTTATCTGGATCCTCAGCCTTTTAAATTACCAGCCTGGGCTGTTAGACTTTGACTAATCTTGAACAGCCCTGTTCCTCAAGCCCAGTAGTACATTGTTGCAGAATGTACTACTCAGGTCTACAAGAGAGTCTACTAGAAAGTGTTACTTTATAAAATGGTATAGATTTGTTGCTTGGATATAGAGAAATATGATTTTAAAGTTCAGCTTCCATTCCCTTTATTTTGGAGCATTTAATGAACTTGAAATCTGAAGGGCTATCCAGTTATTTAAAAGTTCACTAGGCAGCTATCTCAGTTTACCATATGTTGGTTGATAGTAGATTACGTTCGTGCATAGTATAGGTAAAAGTTTTATGAAGGGCGGGTTAACTAAAATAAAACTACTTTTTGAACTAAAATGAAACCACCTTTTGTCATTAAGCTAGGAGAGGTAGATACCCTGGAGAGTAGGGATAGGGTTCAGAGAGACCTAGAGAAATTGGAGGATTGGACTAAAAGAAATCTGATGAAGTTCATCAAGGACAAGTGCAGAGTCCCAAGCACTGCTAGAGGTTGGAGACTGACTGGACAAAGGGCTGATTGGGATGATTTAGTTGGGATTGGCCCTGCTTTGAGAAGGGGGTTGGACACAATGACCTCCTGAGGACTCTTCCAACCCTATGATTCTATGAGTCTAACCCGTGGCCAGTTCCTTCTTTTATTTATCTATTAAAACAATATTCATTATTGCTATAACATCAGCCGGAAGAGTGAGTGAACTGCATGCTCTAATCATGCCATTTATGATTTTTCATAAAGATAAGGTAGTTCCTTAGACCTGACTTGCATTTATACCAAAAACGATTTCATTTTAATCAAAACACTAATTCACCAGTACTTTCCCTAGTCTGTGTGTTAATAAAGGGGAATCCCTATAACAAACTTTGGATTCCTAAAGGATTCTTGCATATTATTTAAATAGAACAGAGAATTTTAGAAAATCATCTAGATTGTCATGTTTCTTCTGCCAAGAATCATACAGGTCACTGTTTAACCCATCTGGAAATAGTCTGAACAATGTGCTTTATTGAATGTTGTTTGTTAAAAAAAATTCCTGTGCCTGTTGTAGGGTTTATTGTAGTGTAGCTGTAGCAGCATTTTTTTGTTTGTCTTAAACATTTTCTGATTGGAGAAATGTGCCTGCTTCTTTGAGGTCAGCACATACATTCATGCCCTTAATGTAGCTTTGAAAGGCGATGCTAAATTTGGCAGAGCATTGCCTAAGAACGGCCATCCTGGGCCAGACCAACGGTCCATCTAGCCCAGTATCCTGTCTGCTGACAGTGGCCAATACCAGCTGCCCCACAGGGAAAGAACATGCGAGGTAATCCTCACATGATCCCTCTCCTGTCACCCATTTCCAGACAAAACGGAAATTTTGTCTGAAAAGCCTGAGTTGTTCGTTAAATGGTACTGTGGTTCCATGTCTTGAGCTATCAGCTCTACTTGTGGAAATATGCAGAGTCACTTGAAGAAGAAATAAAGGTTATTTATTTGTAAGTTGAATTCATCAAGATGACTATGCATACTCATATTTTTTTTCTCAAAATCATATTGGTGGAAGGAACTGAGACAGTAGAGTGCATAGTGCCCCATTATATATCTCACCCTCAGAACTTTTGGAAATGGTGAGAAGAGGGTTAGAAGAGGATGCACATTCGCTCTCACAGGCACTACTTGGAGAGTGTTCTACCATTAAACACTATCAAGCAACTCGGAATCTACAAATAGCCATATAAGGGATGTCTCATCCCCTATGATCTAGTGACAGCATGTGGCAGCAAGAGCATTAGGATAACTCAATAGTTGCCCTGTTATGTTCATTCGTTTTGAAGTACCTGGCAGTGTCCACTATCACAAGACAGGATATTGAACTAGATGGAATATTGGTCTGTTGCAGTGTGGCCATTCTTACATCATGTTGTTAAGTAGCCTTCATTTCTTGCTTGAATAAATAGATTGTTTTATTTAAAGATAAATTGAAATGTTTTGAAAATTAAAGTCCTGCAGCACCTTAGAGACTGACAAAAAATGTAGATAGTATATGAGCTTTCATTTGTTTTAGACAAACACAGCTACCTTTCTGAGACTTGAAATGTTTTGAAACGCTTGTATTTTAAAAGCCAAAATTTATTTAAAAATCCAAAATTGATGATAAAATATGACCTAAAATTGACACACTTGTTTTTTTGAGAGAGAGATAAAATGAAAGGGTTTTTTTTCCTTGTTAGTCCTAGATTGAAGAATTCCGATTCCTATATGTTGCCATTAGCTGTTATAGGGATTTTTAAAAGATTTTTTTTTTTTAAGCAGATCAAGGGTCTCTATTTCATATCCAAGTCTAGAAATGCCTGCAACTATAAGGGGACATATAGAACTCCAAGGGCTTGAACTTAAGTCTTGACAAGCAAGTGAAGAGAGAGATTGCAAGCACTGCTGGTCTAAAATGCATTTATTTGTAATGTTTGACTGTGTCCATGTATCCTACCAGAGATTAAAGATCACAAACAACAAACCAGGTAGTGCTGGAACTCACCGGTATACTCATCTGGCAGAATATCCGTTTCTGCAGAATATTAACTTTTTAATTTTCTTAAGTTTTGAATACTTAACACAGTGACGGAAATGTACTGAACATGAACTAGTGCAGTTAGTCTTACTGAGTCTGTAAACAAGCAAATAAATGTTACTTGTTTCAGTATTCATTATTGTTGAAGAGACAAGGTAGTGGAGGTAATATCTTTTAATGGACCAATTTCTGTTGATATGAGAGACAAACTTTCAATCCACACAGAGCTCTTGAACTGTTATGTTGGTAAGCATTTTAGCAAAAAAATTCAGGTACTGTGGATTAGGGGTGTAAAATTCCAGTTAACGACTAAAGCGGGATCCTGGTCTGGGGACACTCCAACGTGTCTGGATCAGCTCTCAGCCCACAGGGCTCCCATGGTTGGACTGAGACTGCTGTGGCTCCCAGCCTCCACCAGAGCAGCCCCTGGCTCCCTGTGGACAAGGGCTGCTCTGGACAAGAGCTGCCCCTCTCCTTGGCGGGCCCCCTGCTTCAGTCCTTTTCGCCCTCTATTACCGGTGAACCGGTAAGCAATACTCATTTTGGGTGATGCTTACTGGGTAAAGGGTTAAGCTTTCACATCTTTACTGTAGATAGAGCTTGATTTAGAATACCATGAGATTTTTTTAGACTCAATCTTAAAAGAAAATACAGAAAAAAACATTTCAGTTCATCTTTATTTTTGTTTAAAAATTCATCTGGTTTATTTATTACAAAGAACATTATTCCTATCTTTAAAAAAAAAATCAAAGCCCCCAACCCAGTTTTTCCATTTGCAAAGTAGCATTGGTTTCTTAGTATTTGTGCTACGTTACCCAAATAAATACAATATATTTTTTAAATATGTCAGTGCTAGTAGAGGTATGCAGAGGGGGTCAGTGTGAAGGGTATAATTTTGTAATCAGTATATTTGAATTGTACATAGAGAGCTATTTTTTTCTGATTTGAATTGATGTGATTTTCATACTATGCATACAAGAAACTGTAATGTACATTGGTTTGTCATTTTACTAAATGTGATCTAACACGCTACATATTTTTCAAGCTTTGTTGATTTAAGGTTTGCAGCAGTCTTTCAGTCATATGGAATTGTTCCTGTTCTTTTGCCCTCTCTTTTATTACTTTATATATTTTAATTACATCTTGTATTTTGCTTCTCAGGATAGAATTTGAAAATCTAAAACACTTAGCTTTTCTAGTAGGGATGATTTGATTTTTCTAATTCATACCACTTTTTTTTAATTAGATTCTTTCCTCAGTTATGCATCGGTTATTGCCATTGAAACTGTTGGGAATTTAACATGCGTATGAGGACAGGTTTTTGGCTTTCATGTTTGAGTGGAGAACATGTTATCAGTGCATTTTTTACTTTCTGTAGAGTTCACATTTAAAATAAGATGCAGTCATAAATACTAGACATTCTAAAAAATTAGAGGAAGGTTGAGGTGCTCTGTGCACATATGTGCACATAATTCTGCAGTTCCATAACAAAGCAAATGATTTTTCCACATTGTGGTTTTTCTTTTTTTAATACACATCTGAACAGCTCTGTCCTTGTTGTTCAGCAAGTGCCTCTACTTTGGACTGCATAACTGGATTATATACATTTGTGTTCTCTAGAATCCAGTAATAACACAATCTTGAATTTAGTACAGGAGATCAGTATAGTGGCACAACAAAATTATGTTTAGCATTTCTATTCAAAATATTCCTTTGGACAGACAGAAGGCTGTTTACAAAAATTAAAAGTAGGTAGGCTAAAACCTTTTAGGGTGTTTTTTGTTTTTTTTTTAAATAGAAGGGTTTTTTCAGCAGGGAAACTTGCTAATTGCTTTTAAAATTAAAATTGAAAGAAAACCTCTTGTGATTTTAAAGACTGTCTTGCCATACTTTATGAAAATTCAGCAAAAACATCAATGAAATCCTCAGGATTTGTTTTAAAGCTATTCAGATTGAAAAGTCCCATTGTATTTCTGATGGCCAGAAGATTTGTTTTTGTTTGCAAATATTTTAAATCTATGTAACTTTTTAACAAGCAGAAATACTAGGCTGGTGAGCATTGCACATATTTAGAAATTCCCTGCAGTACTGATATTGAAAGCATTAGACTTAGCAGTAGTTAAGCTCTGAGAATTCTTGGTTCATTAATCGGTATATATCTCTCACAGACCAGATTAATAACAGCACATCTGAGGAACAGCAAATTAAAACCAGTTATTGCTGTCAGAGAAAACTTGGTAACAGTTATGTAACTGTTGGCAGAAGCTACAAGTTCCAAAAGGTTCAAAATATTCTGGATCATTCTTGTTTGGTGACTATGAATACTTGATATTCCATTGATTATTTAAAATAAACACGTAAGTGTAAAACCCCTTAGTTTAGGTTCCAAAAACAAATAGCTTTATGTTGTTCTGGAATTATTGACTCAGCTGTTGAGATTTTAGGAACTGTTCTAAAATGTGTATAGCAAAGACCTTGAATAACAAAGTGTGTCAGTAGTAAAGACTACTTTCCAAAACATACAATGTAGATTTTCCAATGGCATTCTGCTTTCTTGGTTGCACTCATTATGGCATATTTATAAGGGGAGCCAGAGGAGGGTTAGAAAAAGTAATCATTTACCTTTTAAAGAATATGAACCGGTTCTCAAGAATGTCCAAGGCTTTTGTTTTATGCCATACTTGTTATTTTTTCCCAAAAACTTTTTTTGCCACTTTTACATTTTCCTTCAGGTTTTTTCTCTAGTATCTCTTAACCTGTAGGTGATTCCTGAGGATTGGTAATACAGAGTTACTTCATATATTTTCCATTGTTACAGATAGTTTAATCTGTTTATGTATTTATCCATCTTGAAAAATGCATATGGAGAGATTAAAAGTGCAAGCTATGTTTTAACTGTTGATATATTTTAATTCTGCTTTTTTCAGTACTAATAACTAAATTTTAAGTTTAACCATTTTGATTTTTCAGATATAAAAACCACAAGTGGTTTTTTCTATTTAGCCAAAAGACAGTGGTAAACTAGGATTCACAAGATTATTTATGAAACATTTCAAGGGCTTTGCACTTTCAGTAATAAACTTTCATTCTCTTAAATTTTAGTCCTGTCGTTTTTGTAATGCGTTGAGCACACCAGTAGCCAAATTTATATACAGCTATCCTTTATTATATATACATAGTTAAAGCTTGTAAAGGAAAGAAAAAGGTGAGTATTTGGCTGCAAGAATTTGAACAGCTTGATTGTCAAGTTACAGGTTTAATGTTGTTTTGGACCCATATATTCTAATATTAGTCTTGTTTGTACAACATGAATAATTATTTCATAGAAAAAATGCAACTAGTAGTCTTAGAAATTCTCCAAATAAAACATCAGTTGAATTGATGTGAACTAGTAGCTGTTTGAGTAATTAACTATGCTGGTCTGTTTTCTTTTGAAGAGGTTTTACTTGGGTATCCATTTTCTAGCTCTTAGTAGTGGTAATTACCAGTTCACTCTGTGAAATTGGGTGAAATTCTGGCTCTTTTAAAGTCAATGGGAGCTTTGCCATTGACTTAAATAGAGCCTCAGTGTTACCCATTGTGCAAGATACATTGATTACATATACTAAATCATTTATTTTATGCTGTCAGCAAATTTTCTATAACCATGTATATGCACTAGGTCAATAAGCTAACCTAAACTAAAATTTACAGATGTAATAGAATAAAAATTTGACTAGAAAGTGTTTCCGAACAACTCAAACAAATGAATTGGTTGTCATGATTTTCCTCTGTTACTCTGGTCTAGAGTGATAGAAGTTTTTAATGGTTATCAGATGGTATAGAAATGAGTTTGAGTTGTCAAATAACTCTTAGGATGGTATTATATACATAAATGTGTCAGTTTCATGCAGAATTGCATATATGTACCACATCCACATGCAATTTGTTTGCAAATAATTCACGTATGGATTAGCAATTAAGCGCAAATAAAAAACTTACCAAAACAGATTTTACTGCTGCTTTTTGCTTCTACAAGAGATTGAAAATCCAGAGGACAGCTTGGTTTTTTTTTCTTCTTTTTACCAATGTTATTGTTACTCTGTAGTTCTAGTGAAAACTTTTTTGTCTTGCCCCATTAGATCCAAACTGATTTAAGGAATTAGTTGTCTTCCTGCTGATTTAATAGAATAAAAAAACCTAACTAAATCACTTTAAGAACCATATCTGAAGTTCCAGTATATTCTATTCCAGAAAAAGGGATAGTAATATGTTTGAAGCTGCTGTATCTTATTGTCTGTCACATGCAGAAATGCTAACCAGCTACAGCTGACCCAAATTCCATATACAGTACGCTTGGATGGTTTTGTTTCTCTTAAACACACACTAGACTTAGACGTTCAGCCCACCTCTGACGTCACTATGAACTCACTGAAGAGCAAACAAAACTCCTTAGGATTTCCTATCATAGCCTTTTACCAAAAGGGCAGGGGGAGGCTAAAGAGTGATGCACGAGAAAAGATTATTTGCAGGTTAGAGGGAGAACACTCTATGGAAACAGGCTGTGCAAGAGTTCAGCAGGCAATTACAAAACTAACTTTTTATTGCACAGCCGAAACATGCCTTTCAAGTTGTTACAGTACTGGGCTTCATTTAGAAGAAAGATTCTTTCAGACTGATGAATTCAATTTGTGTTCCCACCAATAAAAGAAGCAGACTGACTGGGTACAACGGGAAGAATGAACCATTTGTAGTCTAGAAGAATGCTGAACAGAATGTCACATTCAATTCTTGAAGCTCACTTAATAGGAAACAGTTTTAGCTGTTATACTCACAAAGAATCTAATACATGTGGAAAATGTTAAAGCTATGTTTGGTGTCGGGTAGGTATTGGAATATTTGATACCATCTGATTGGTATTAAAAGAAGCAGAAGCCACGTGGATTATATACTTTTAAGAAGCAAAGGATACCATCTTCAGCTTTTAATTCTGTCACTTGGCAGTTTGTGTATAGAGTGGAGACATTTTGGAGTGTTTTTGTATAGCTGTCAATTTCTTCAGAAATTACACAAATTAATTACATTTTATGTTTTGTTTTTTTCTTTTAAAATTCTTTTAGATTTGATAAATAGGTCCAAGGATATACTATGTTGCAGAGTTCTCTAGAAAGGTACTCTTAATTGTGCCAAAGATGAAAAATGCTGTCACTTGACTTTAGGCAAGAAATAATTGTCCAGCTATACTCTGGTCACTAATTTAGACTCATAACCAATCCTGCCCTTTTATACTATATGAATCTCTGTTCTATGACCCAGTAAACATTATTTACTCTTTTCTGTTTTGCATTGTACACGGCTCAGGGCAAGGACTTTCATTTACTGTCTTTGGACACTGCTTACCATGATGGGGCCCAACATGGTTAAAGCATTTAAGTTCTGCTACAATATAATTGTTAAATTAATAACTGTCTCAAAATGTTATTTATCGTTATAATAAATTAATATTCTAATATTAGCTGAACAAAAAATCTTGAATAAAAAATGATGAAAATAAAATTAAACTCAATATTAGCTGCTGTTAAATAACTTCTTGTTACTTTTCAGCCAGAAGAATTTTAACTTGCTCATATGTGCATACAGATTGATTGTATATTAATATTAGAGCAATGCGCAGAGGCCTATTCAGCATGGGGAGCTCTAGTGTGTTAGGTGTTGTAGAAACACAATCACTGTGCCCAAAGAAGTGGGTTTTTTAATATATTTTCATCTGTAAAGCCAAAAGTTTTTTTTATTCTTACCTAATTATGCAGGTCTCAGAAAAAAGAAGAATCTAACTAATTTTAGAGGCCCTCTAAAGATTACCTAAAATAGCATTTTTTGTACAAAGTATGGAATTTAAGAGTGATTATATTGAGACCTTCAAATGATACAAGTGCTTTGTGTCATTAGAAAACTGAGCTCTTCCCCATTCCAAAGGTAATCTGTAAAGTTCATCTCACTCCGTACGATCATGCAGACTGTACTTTGAGTGATGATGAAAGGAATTATTTCTGTAACAGAAGCTTTACATGGTAGCAGAATCAAATTACTCAGAAGTTTGGTTTTAGCATAGTCACAGTGAAGAAGGATTAGTGAGCAGTGTATAAGAAAAGCAATACAATTTTCTTGAACCTCTTCACTCCAGGAAATATCCATATTGTATGTGCATGTGCACTTCCATCCCTACAGTGAAATGTGCAGACCATAAAAAACTCTTACCATGTGCTAAAACAGCAGTAGATGTAGAAATGGTAAATAGAAGACACACAGTTCAAACCAAGACAAGAGATTTGTGCAGCCAGCGTGGTAGAAGAGCAGCCGAAACAAAAACATTTTCTGATAAAGAATTCAAAATGAGGAAATTTGAGAGAATTGAAAGAAATAAAGACTTTCCTTTCTCCCATAGTTTTGCACAGTTTTCCTTACTGATTTTAGTGGGAAAAGACATTAGGAATAGTTACGATACATAGTAACCTGCTCTTAAATCAATAAAAATAATGGCAAAATTTCCGGGGGATAAAACCCATGCATAACTGTCATTTCCTTACCATAGACAGATGTTTGGTATTGCATCTATCCCTGCTACAGAAAAAGCTTTTCAGCACTTTTGAATTCTTGTATAAAAAATAAGCTATTAGTGAAATGAATTTAAAACTTGTGTTGCTAGATTGGGGCATCTATGTATATATTTAGAGTGAAATTCACCCATCCCCCCGTAAAGCATGAGCTTTGCATTGATAACTCAGCCAAGCTTGTGATGGAAATGAAATTCAGTAGTGTTTTTTCACTGCTTATGGTGTATTCTTCACCTGCTTTATTTGTGGATGGAGGGCCCCTTCTCCAACATGCAAGGGTTGGATTAAAGGGCAGGTGATGCAAGAGTCATGTTGGTGAAAGGGAGTAGTGTTGCATTTGTTGCAGCAATAAATTGTCATGGCTGTAACAAGGCTTTTGGAAATAGAAAGGAGAGGAATATTTGGATATTATTGATGTTGTCCCCCCACCCCCCTTCATTCTTCCCACACACTGCTGTTAAATCCTCCTTGCTTTAACTCCAACGTTGTGAACCTTTGGGGGACAGAATAATTAAGTTGCTAGTGGTGAAGGAAGAAGATGGACGCTTCATACATGAAACTTGGAATTAAAGCACAAAGTACTCATTATTAATGATCCTTAGGAGCTTTTGCAAAGTGAGTGAGGTAGGGCTTCTGGAACAATTTAGGTAGTGGTGGAGGTACTGAAAGCTATTGAAGCAAACTGTAAATCCTGTATATGATGGAAATCATTTCAAGTCAGGGATGTGACAGACCCTGCCCCCCATAGACCCTAGTTCCAGCACCTGTGTGGAGAGGATTGTGATCCAAGTGTCCTAATCAGATTTTAGTTTGAGCATATATTTTGCCTAGCACATGCTTTACTTGTTGCTGAAATTTTGAGACGTTTTTCTTCATTTGAATTTGTTTAATTGTCATAGAAAGGGAGATTCTTCCTTTGGTCTGTTTCAGCATAGCTAAACTGGAGGAATTAAATATTCATAGAATAGAAGATAATTATCTAGTCTAATAGTAGTAATATAACAGGCATAGAACTTCTCCAAATTTTAATTAGATAATATTTTTTAGAAAAACATTCCATCTTTAAGTGATAATTACTCATGAGGGAGAATTCATCATAACCTCTGATAAAGTGTTATAGTGGTAGTTGCCCTCTCCTGCTAAAAACTTATACCTTATTATATTTTAACACAATGAAAATGTTTAACAGAATTAATATTTTTGAACATTTTGTGTTGAATATCATTACAGACATGTCAAGTGAATGATGATTAATTGTTGGATGAAACCAGCTTAAAAATGAGATCTTGCATAGGTGCACATAGTTTGATGCCTACTTTGACGATTCTGAAATGTTAATATTTTTCCACTGTCAGAGGCCTAGTCTATGCTGGCACGTTTTGTCACCAAAAACACAACAATGAGACACTGCAATGCAACCTTTGTTGGGGAAAAACACCTAGTTTTGACAACAAACATTTCCGTCCTGGAAAGAGACTTCTGCCAGTAATCCACAATACCTGCCGTGATGGCTGTGTTCAGTTTTTTGTGATTTTTGCTGCCCACAGACATGCGCCTCTCCCCTTGCAAAGCTCCAAGAAGTATCTATGGCCACATCTATATTTACCGCACTCAAGATGGATCTTCTGGCATTTCATTTAATGGGTCTGGTAATGACCCACTAAATCGAATGCTGAAGGTTCCCCCCCAGTCGACGCTGATTCACAAAGAGTAAGGGAAGTTGACGGCAGCTGTGGAAATGTTCCTAAGCTCAGCTTAAAAGTACATCAACTCCAGCTATGTTTACGTAGCTGGAGTTGCATACCTTAAGCCGACCTTCCAGGTCTAGTATAGACCTGGCCTGAGAGCTGAATGAGCTGCTCTGTTTGGGGAACAAAGGAAGAGCAAATCATTGGAATGCTCCTGTTCTGCCCTGCTAGGAACACAGCAGCAGGCAAACTGCAACTGCAGGGGGAGGGGTGGAGAGATTGTTGTGCTGTTTTGACATTCCCCAGCACAGAGCTACAAAAAAATTCCAAGAAGCGCAGGCATCAGCTCTGCTTTCCCATAACACTGCACTTTTGTGGGATGCTTACCTACGTTACTATCCCCTTATCAACAGATAGAGCAAAGCAATGTGTCGATGAAATGTCCACAATGGGAGGCAGAAAAACTGGTTTGACCAGTTTTCACTTTTGGCAACTTTTG
>JANRFK010004893.1:5516218-5529007 GCA_030068395.1 Apalone spinifera | reverse complement strand
GCCTGGAAAACTCCATGCATGTTTAACCCCAGGCATACTGCCAAAGCCTTAGACACAAAAAAACATACTAACCAAAGAGGTACTTTACTAAAATTAATTGTGTCAGATATTTTAGCTTTGCTATTTTCTCTCGGTCCAGTTTCCATTTCTGAAAAGAAACCAAATGGAAACCACACACATGCATCCCATCCCGACTAGAAAATTCAATTTTTGTTAAAAAGATTAAGCATGGGAGTTTGATTTTGACAGAGCAGTAGGAAGTCACTTCAAGAAGATACAACTATGGGTGAAACATTCAAGCTAGTTTTATGTTTCCCACAAGTCTACCATGGGGAAATAGCAAGTGTAGAAACAACCCTCAAAAAGAGAGGAGAACCTAAACAGCAACTCATAAAGGACTTAATTTTCCAAAAGGGACTCTTTTTTTAATACAAAAAAGCAGCCAAGGGAAGGTTCAAACACTTGCGTAAGCTTCACTGGAACAGGCCACTGATGCTTGGTACTTAGAACGCTGTTCCTGCGAGGCAAGACCAACCCCCCTTTAATTCCTTCTCCACCTTTCAACTGTCATATTAATCCCCATCAAGTGCTCCCCCTCACTAGGATCCCTACCTGCACTAGTTCAGCACTGCCGAACCAGTTGCCAGATCCCTGCGGGCCCCCTAGGTATGTGGGCAGCCAGGAAGGCTTCATGCCTGACAGCTGGCTTCACAGATTCCATTGCCTGGAAACTACAGTGCCTTACAGAAGTTATTTCTTCCAAGAATGTCAACTTCATTGACAACAAAGGTAAGGAAGTTGTAGTCAGAGGTTTTGAGAGAGCCATCAGTTTGGAGAGAACTAGATCTAAATGCCATATAGGTACAAAAGCAGACAAAGGAGGATAAACATAATCATAGAACTGTAAGGAACCTCAAGTGGTCATCAAGTCCAGTCCCCTGCAGTTATAGCAGGACCAAGAACCATCTAGATAACCCCTGATGCATGTTTGTCTAACCTGAATAAGGCCTTTCAAAAACTGAGAAATGAGGGCATGAAAAAAAGATGGAAAAACATCGACTGGTGGATATAATGCAGAAATAGAGGGTAGGTGAACTGTCACAAAGTTATTTGAAAGGCGTGATGGGTTTCAAATGCAGAAGACAGTTGAGCACATGTATAACCTCTGCGAGATGAGGCAATAAACTGTGGGATTGTACCCAAAGAGAAAATAGCTTCCATTTAATTACATACTTTGCTTTAGTAGATTCCTTTCTGATGTCTCCAATCTCCCAGAAGCAATTTTTTTCTGAACAGTCAACCAGAAGTTCATTCACACAGTAAGATTAAGAGATTTGAGGTTTATATATAAAACATGTGTTCTGGTGATGTATCAGAAGATCTATGATTAGTATTAAGAGAGTTATCAGTGAGAGTGGATAGACAGTCGATATAGATTCATGAATACATATTGGCTTGGCCATATTAGTGCAATAAGGATTAATGATGATGTGTCTTGTTTCAGTTTCCTCAGTACTCTTGGAATGAGACAAACTGGAGAGAATACAAATAGGGATGACTAGACCAGAAAAGAAAATCATCTGTGATGGAACATGGGATGAGGCCTACCGTGGAGCAAAACCTCATGTCTATTACTAGTTACCCCAAATCTGAAGAAGGATGTTGTCAAGGCTGATCATCACAGATGTCTTTCTTGATTGATCACTGACTTAGCTCCCGTACAGGTACTGCTATGGGAAAACATCAGGCACCAGTGCATGTGGCGAACACACACACCTAACTTGGAATGGACATGAGCAAGGTCTCAAAGCAGAATGAAGTTTACAACTATATAAATCCAGCTTTTTAAATTCCTTATCCTTTGTAATGGACTTAGAAAGAAGTTGACAAAACCATACATTAGCAGCCAGTACTAATGAGAATGAGTTCAATGAGTAAAAAAATACTCAAAATCTCATTGTGGGACTTGTCATCTGCCTGCTCACTTGGCCATGAGGAAGGACAGAGGTTAGAGCTGTGGTCTCCAACCAGTTCTGAAGCAGTAGCCATTATAGCAGCTACTGCTATAGCAAACTAGCCACATTCAAATCGTCCAAATAGCCACACTGTTCAAGCCAACTAACCACTTTCAACCAGCCAAATAGCCACTTTCAACCAGCCAAATAGCCACATGTGGCTAGTATGTTGGACACCATGGGACTAGAGTATGCCAAAGATTATTTGCTGGCTATAGTAAAGCTTCACTGATGGAATCTCCGGTAGGATCCTACAAAATATCAAGGAAAAGGTATATTCTCCTGTACTGATTCTGCCTGCACTCCAAGTAGCTACTCTCACCATCAGATTCTGGAAAACTTGTAAAGACTCTTAGGCAAAGGGTTTAAAGGGAGGGGATGGGACACTGACTATGGAGTGAACATTTTGTCCAGTGAACAAGAGGAAATGGGGGAGAGCATCTAAAGGTTCCTCTAGTAATCCTTCCTATATAGATTGCATCACAGCAGGTTGAGGATGGCTGCCAAATACCGAGAAGATGTCTCTTATATTGACAGAGGAGATCTCTTCCAAGACAGGGACTGAAGATAAATGTCTAGAGTTTATTGGAGCAGACCAAAACAAACAGGACCACTAAGAAATAATGTCGGGGAAGATAAGTGAAGTGGCTGAAAAGCCAACGAAGGTTCAGTGCTGGCTACATCATCAGTGAGTCAATTGCACAAATACTGGGTCCAGATACAGTAATGTCAGGCAGGAAAAAGCAAAAGAAGATCCCTAACCACCCTTTCCTGGGCAGTAGAAGGCTCCCCACAGAAGCATAATGGTGCCAAACAGTGTTGGTAAGGCTAAAGTATACTGGAGAGTCTGAAAAGGACCAGAAAAGATGAGGACATCACTTTCAACGGTGTTGATGGTGCCATTTCAAATGGGACAGATAAGTGCTTTAATTTGTGAAGCCTAAACAATACCAGATGACTTTCAGGGAAAAGACAGACTTAGAGATCTTGTCAATCAGAATGCCTGAAATGCTTTGACCTGGACAGAAAAGGAAGAAACAGTGTTTACTATCAGACTTGTGTTTGATTCAGAACTAGTCAGAGAGAGACTCCAATTTGATCGAGTCCCTTGGATCATGACTGAGATCTGGCTCAGACACAGGTCATATTACCTCCTTTATGCAATGAATCTTAAAGTGCCAGTATTTCTGCTTTTCAGTCCTATGAGAAGTGGCCTACACACAGACAAACCAAACAGCTCTTGTGCCTATTTGTGATACGGATATCAGCGCTAAACATGGCACACATTTTTTTAAAAAAAATGTAATTATACTATGCTAAATACTAAGTGTTTTGAAAGTTGGCCACTTGACGCTAACACTAGGGGGAAACCCAACTCTAACAGGAGGAGTAAAAATTGAGAGGGAGACCGAAGACACACCCCTTGCCTACCTTCACCTAAGAGCATGGAGAGAGCAGGGGCACATGCGCTATCTAGTAGTATTGCTGGTAAAAGTGTCCAATCTGAGTGCACTGTAACAAAAAACTTACAGTGCACAATCACTGAAAGATGTTTTCATTATTATTTGAACTGTAGCAGTGCCTACGGGATTGCAACTGTGGGTCAAGGCTCATTGTGCAAGGCACTATACATAGTTAGTTAGTTATATAACTATTAAAAAGTGTTCCCTCCTCATGAAGAATTGTCTGCCTCCTAGACAGACATGCTCCTGGGCTAAAAGGGATTCACTGTCATATGGAGAAGTCACTTCTAGTGCGACCTTTTGAATACTGTTTGGGAAGCATCTTCTAACACCAACAGAACAAATGGGAAAAAAAGAACCAGCCCAATATTAACACAAAGTTATGAATAATTTCATTCTGTTCATTAGTTAATTGTATTTTCTTTAAAGCAGGTTAATTAGGCATAATCTTGTTGACATCTGATACAGCCTGCTAGGGTTTTTTTGAGGAATTTATTCACGGAATTCCATCCCAAAGTGTTCCCGTACGTAACTGCCTTGTGAGAGTAGGATACACATCGAAGTCCTAAGAGATGCAGAGGAAACATCTGGTAGACTCCATGGCAACATCGTAGGTGGCATTGCAAGGAAAAACCAAGAGCCAATGCAATAGATCTTATGATTTATTTGTATTTTTAAAATTATTCCCTTTTCTTCTTAGAATGCAGAACGTTGGTGATATAAGGCTACGGTTGAACCTGCATGGTTGGTATGTTCCCTTTGCGAAGGCATTTATACAATAATCTGGTCTATTGTCCTTATAGCTGAAACAGCCAAGAGCTTCTCAGCCACTGAGATGCAAATGACCAAACAGAACCTTATGAAATGGCCATTCCAGTATCATGCATGTTGGTGGTAAAAATACGGTTACATGAACAAAGACAACAGTGGGGAAGGATTGAGAGCCTCACTTTAGAGGACTGCCAGTCCTGCAACACACAAATTCTTTCAGAAGGCTTGCTTACTCCATTTTAACTAGAATTTCCCAATGCTGAGAATGGTCTTATTGAGATGTAAAAAGGAAGAGTTGATTCTAGAAGGGGACAAGTGTTTGGTGACAATGACAATGCTTACTGAGCCCATTACTTTTTAAAGGGGACTCTGTTGATGACTCATTTCCTCTCTGGATAGCGAGGAATGAGTCCACTATTTTGTCCAGGAATCTGGAATAGGTAAAATAAAGTAATTACACCCGTGTCTCATTTTCAGGTATTAACTGAGACGCTCAATCTGCTAATTTGAAGTGTGAGTGCACAAGATCTACTTCATCCCCCATTGCTTCATTCAGGAAGAGATTACTAGAGTCATAAGATTCAAAATGATCAAAGAGGGACTGGGAAAAGTCAGCCTCTGCGGCGGAAGATTTGGGGGATGGGTTGCATTGCATGACCCACTCTACAGATGACAATTCTGTGTTGTCTCTTCCTATTTTTCTTATTCCCTTTGACTGAACTTCAAGAGAGAAAGATAGCCAATAGGTCCGCAGCCTGCACATCCAAAAGGTTACCATACAATTTGAAGTTGCAAAGACCCATTTATGGTAATGGAAGTGCATGGCTGAACTCACCTCAGAGAAGGCTTAAGTGTTAAAAATACTTTCCCAGAAATGGGAAAAGAATCGGTTGGTCAAGAAAAAAAAAAAATCAAAGGTTTTTCAAAAACTGGATTGTTTGAGATTTCAATGTTCAGAGGAGGGGCTCCATTCCCCAATGGAGTGCTGAGACACTCCCTTGTGATATGAATGATGATCCTGGCAGAGAGTACAAAATGGAATAGTCCATGGGTCTGTGATTAACCAAGACTGGGAGAACTGAAAAGAGGGAATTAAAAATGAGAGGTTGATGGGTTCTCTAGCAGAACACCCTGAAATGCCAAATGAAAATTCCTAAATTTTAGACTAATTTTAATTCTCAGAGAGGTAGCCTTGTATTTGCAAAAACAACGAAGAGTTCTGTGACACCTTAAAGACTAACAGATTTATTTGGGCACAAACTTTCATGGGTAAAAAGCACCTCATCAGATGCATTATCATTAGTTCATGTTAAATGAAAAATACTATCTTTCACAATGCCTCCTGACAACTCAAGTAGCATGTGAGAAAGTTCTATCTACTGACATGCCTGCACCAAGAACTATCAGCCTTCATTTTACAAGTCAATTCCTGTGGATGCCTTACACATGGAAATAATTCAACTGCTGATTAAACCTTACCATATTTTAACACATTGCAAAGGTGGAAGCCCATCTGTATGGCTATGCAGGCATATAATTTATGGCAAAATTGGACAATATTTTTCTTGGCTTTGTACTTAGTAAAAGCTATTCCCGAAGTTGTGCTAACCAATGAAACCCATATAATAAAAAGATTATGCAACTTTCTATTTTAGCCTAATATAGTCTGAGGATAGGGGATCACCAAACTAAAAGAATTTCACTCTTTCAAAATCTGGTATAAAAATGAGATGTGCACATATACTGTTCAGTACATTAACTTTAACTATGAAATATCATATTTGGAAACACTGAAAAAAGATATAAATAAGTGATATAAATAAGAAAATTATTTACGGCATCTGATCAAGTAATTTTGGGACATTTATTCTCTATAGGTAAAAAAACTCCAACAGTATGATACCTTGCACAATTAAAATACAAATTATCTTTGACTCTTATAATATTTCAACAACTAAAACAAAATAGCATTTGGCCAAATTAGGAACCACTGCATATAATGGGATCTGCAGGGAACAATTTTTAAAATGAAATTATTTCAATGCCAAAATGAAAAAAGACTCAAGAGGAGAATGGAGACATAAATGACTAGAAACACATTGTATCCTGTATAAATGGATTCAAAATTATCTTTAATAATCATTGGATCCTTGAAGCAAGCTACAAAAGGTTATAATAAATCTATTCAAGAAGGGGGGGGAGGGGAATCACAAGTTGTCCTATTTGAGTTTACTTACCGCCCAAGTTTTAGTCAACCTGAAGATGGGGGCACTTTGCAATCCAGACACCACTGCCATAAGGGCATGCAGGTTATTCAGCTCATAAAGTTTCTGTGGATGAAAACACATTCAACTGAAAAAAATACTCTGAATGCAGTAAAGTGATAGGAATGCAGTGGTTTAAATACTGATCAAACACTTTAAGATTACACAGAAGACAAGCTCATACATAAAAGACCCATTATACAACACTGTAAAAATGGTGTCTTAATTAAATCTTCACATTATATGACAGGTGAATCCTTGGATGATTGTAGCTACTATTTTTAGAATTTCATGGACATTTTCTTCTTTGTGATTCTCCACAGATCATATGTGAAGCTCTTGCTCTATACACAAAAATGCTGTTGCACTTTAAAAGATTAACAAGATGGTTTATTAGGTGATGAGCTTTCGTGGGCCAGACATACTTCTTCAGATCAGCATCTCTGTTAAGGCCCATTCGTAAAGCGGACCTAACCATTTCACTTATAAGATCAAGAACACATATTCTTGTTCATCCAGAAATATAATTTATGCCATCATGTGCCAACAGTGTCCGTCTGCTATGTATATTGCACAAACTTCTCAAACACTTCGCCAAAGAATCAATGCACACAAAACCAACATCAGACAGTTTCACAAAGAAAAAACAGTTTCTTGCCATTTCAACCGGAATGGGCATTGTCTCAACGACCTGATTATCTGAATCAAAGAGATTTTAACACAAGACTTCAAAGAGAAGCCTCTGAACTGTCATTCATGCTTAAATGACACTTTACGCATGGGCCTTAACAAAGATGCTAATTATCTTACCCATTACAAAGACAGCTTCCCCAATTATCACCTCTAATATCATTATCTCATAGGACATTAACCTCCCCCTCCCCAATCCCTCCTCTGGTCTAAAATCTGATCTGTCTATTTTATATATGTGTTCACTTTTTTTGATTGTATCCTTTTGGTACATATGGTCATGCCAATTTTCTTCTACAATTTGATCTGAAGAAGTGGGTCTGGCCCACGAAAGCTCATCACCTAATAAACCATCTTGTTAGTCTTTAAAGTGCTGCACAGTCCTGTCTTTTGTTTCAGCAAGACCAGACCTAGCACAGCTACATCTCTACTACTATTCAAAAATACTGTCGACATGCAACAGTCGCCAAAAGTGAAAACCGCTCAAACCAGTTTTTCTGCCTCCCATTGTCGACATTTCATGGCCACGTTGCTACCACCCTGTCAACAGTTAAAGCAAAGCAACGTGTGTAAGTATCCCACAGTGCAGTATTGTGGGAAAGCAGAGCTGATCCCTGCATTTCCTGGGGTTCCCTCATAGCTGTGAGTTCTCTGTGCTAAGGAATGTCAAAGCAGCACAGAAGTCTGCCTGCCACTGTGTTCATAGTGCAGGGCAGAACAGGAGCACTCCAATGATCTGTTCTTTGGGGAACAAGCCAACCGAGCAGCTCACTCAACTGTCAGATACTTCCCAGAGGTTTGAAAGGGGAGGGGCACATATCTACAGGGCAGCAGAGATCATAAAACCCTGAGCACAGCCATTAGGTCAGGCATTGTGAGGTAATGGCAGAAGCCAGTTCTCTAAACAAAACAAACAGCAGAATCCACACTGGCTCTTTGTTGACAATAAAGGGAGGGGAAAAGACAACATTTTCTTGCAGGGGTGGAAGTTTTGTCACCCAAACTTGGTGATTTTTCTGACAAAAGTTGCATTGTAGCATGAATGCTCTCACTGTTTTTGGCAACAAAACGTGCCAGTGTAAACAAGGCCTTTGACTCTGAGCTGTATGTACTCACATAAGGATATAAAATTCTGTTTAATTAGCTAACCAGTTAAATATTATCTTTAACTAGTCAACCGCTTAAATCAGGGTGGGTGGGGGCTGCTCCGGCTGGGCTGGAGAGCCTCCATACCCACAGTGCAGCTGCTCTGGCCCAGCCAGGCCTGCCATAAGTTGTGGCTGCTTCAGCCTGGCTGAAAGAATGCTCCTCCCTCCCCCTCCCAACGGCACACCAAACCTAGATGGGCTAGAGTAGGCCTTGAACTGCACTGGGCAGGGGACTGCTTCAGCTCAGCCAGGCCATGGGTAACCACTGCCACTGCTCCCTAGGATATATCTGTATTTTCCACACTCTTTCTGCAAGACATCTCTGACAAATCCCAATCACTACAACCCAAGCAACACTGTTAAGAGACATACCTGGGTTTTGAACTCTAAACAAGTAATTCCCACTGTCCCCCCTCCCCCCGACTTTTTCAGATGGGTGCTAAAATCTATGGGAGAAGTGAGGGAAACTAATGATTGATATAGAAAACCATGAAACATGTGGATGAGGAAGTGTAATAGCACATTGGTCTTGCCCTCAAAATGATTGTGGTTTGTAGGGAGCTATCTAGAGCTTCACAGGGAGCTTGGCCCCATGCAGAGGCTGCACTCTTCTGGAAGCCTCCCCAGATTCTTGCACGGGGAAGGGTATTCACACAAGAACGAACAGGATTTGTACATTAATGAGTAGCTAATGTATTGGAATAGACATTAACATTACGAGACAAGGGAAACATGGCTAGCAGCTGCTTGATCTATTACCTCTTTACTCAAAGTAATATTTTGAAATTGTATTACATCCAAAAGAAAGTATTTCATACCAGACAGATTGACATTAGCCATAATATTATTACTAGAAGAAAAGGAGGTCTCAGGTCCTTTCCTTCTCAGAAGCAAAAACAAACAATGTATTTAAACAGCTTAGCCAGAGCCAAGTAAATAGTCAGAGCCTATCAGGTTCTCAAATCAAGATTATCCAACAAAATGGATAATAAATTATATGAACAGAAAAACAGAATTAGTAAACATTTAAAATAAATAATCAGAGCATTTTCTTAAATGAAGTTAATTTTTCTTTAGTCATGTAAATTCCGTGTGTCACCCTTTCTGCTAATGTGGCCATGCTGATGAGGCCAAACATTACCACATGCTAACAGACACCACTGCAGCCAAATGGAGTGTTAAACAAATATTTATCAACATACATTTTTGAAATGGTGAACTCAGACATGAAAGTTTCAGCACTGCAATTCCCAAAACAAATAAAAATCTTACCTTAGCCGTTTTAATATAGTGGCTCAAAACTTCAGCTCTTATTTTTAAAGTTTGTGCATGAAGAATCTCTCTAACCACCCAGAAACTCACCTGAAAAAGAAAATTCACCTAGTTTTAAGACACATAAAAAGGTAGTTAAAGCATATTTGTTTCAAATATTAAGTGAAAAAACTTATATTAAAAACTACAAACCAAGTATATTTGCAACTAAGTTATAAAATGCAAAACAATTAACATTGCTAGCATTTAAAAATACATTAAATGCTATTCCACAATATGAAGTTCAGAATTCTATTCTACGGTGGTAAACTGAAAGACCCTGCAACAACAGCAGCTACGTACATTTTACTTATGAAGTTATGTAATTGTGTTTTTCTATGATGCCACAAATTTTAACCTATGATATCCTGAAGTTAAGGAAAAAATCTAATTTGAAACTACAAAATTATGTATTTATTCACTATGAAATTATATAACCACAATACTTCAAAGCCTAACTAAAAACTTTCAGTAAAACAAGTGTGTTGCAAGTATATGCAGATTTCTAATTCCTTACTTTTTTATTTGAAAGTTGTATCCTCTTCTCTTCCCTTCTCCCTGCAAAATTTACCTCATGGATTTCCTCACTGAAGACTAACCATGTATAAACGGAGCTTTAAAGTTTTGCTGTTTGAGTTGACTTTGTATAAAAAGTTCATGTTTAAAACGGGAGAAGTGTTTTTCCCCGAATCATCCATCTCAAAAATATATGAATATGTTTTAAGTAAACTTCCCAAAAAACATTCAATTTTGAGCTGAAACTTTGAATTAAGTTGTAGCTCCAACTGAAATCAATGGCAAAACTCCCATTGTTGTCAATTGGGGCCAAGAGTTCACTCACAGAGGAAAGTTTCAGTTGCAAGACAATTACAACATTTAATAACAAAGTTAACACAGCTTCAAAGCTATATGGTCTGATTTTCGAAGGTATTTAGCACTTGCACCTTACATTAACTTCAGTGGGATTGGTGGATGCTTAGTGTTTCTGAAAATCTGACCAATAATATTTAAACTAAATCAAGGCTTAAAGTAGGAGAGTTTTGCTACACTCTAGAGTCCACAGTTTGATATCTTGTCACTATTAGCTCAAGTAATTTACACTATGCATTTTCCTTATTAAAATCTTATAAGATTCACAAATGTGATTTTTAAAAAAATATACTACAGGAGACTCAGAGTTATGAACACATGCATTAACACCACACCTCATGTGGAACCGGAAGTACACAACCAGGCAGCAGCAGCACACACGCATGCACAAGCACACTCTCTCAAAACAAATTAAGTACAGTAGTGTGCTAAACTATTTTAAAAAATAAAGGGAAAGCAATTTTTTCTTCTTCTGCACAGTAAAGTTTCAAAGCTGTACTAAGCCAACGTTCGGCTGTAAACTGTTTAAAGATCAACCATTAGGTTTTATTCAGGGTTACAAATTTTTCAGTTATAAGCAACCTCCATTCCCAAGGTGTTCATGAGCTCTGAGATTCTACTGTACTATGATTATATACCACACTCTGTGAAGTCTACATCAAATGTGTTACTGGAACATTCTTTTAAAAAGTTTGGCTGCTACCAAATACAACATATCAAAAACTGCATTAACATTTAAAGTTTTCACTTTAAATATTTAAAAATGAAAATAGAATTGACAAAGTTTTAATATCAAAGAATAAAAGTACTTTTTAATTGTGACAAATTAGCAACAGTGAACACTGATGTACCTTATCTTGAAACTTATACTATTATAAAATGCTGGAAAAGGCTTAACAAAATGTAACAACTGCTGTTTCCAGAGTTCTAAAAAAAATAAACATGATAACAGAAATATTCTCTGCTATGTTATACTCTTCCCATCCCCAAACTTGTACTGCTTCTTCAACTTCTGAGACAGTAATAAATTATTTCGTGCAGACTCTGGCGGGATATATAACCAGACATTATCCTTATGTTTACCTCTAGTAAAAAAAACCTTGTTTATCCTATCTAGCCTCACACTGTGCAGTTTTACAGTTCCTTATTTATTTATGCAGAACAGTGCCTGGATAATCAAGTCCCTAAAATACTGTATTCCTGTTGAACTTATACTAATTGGTCCAAACTAAATTCACTATCACAAAGTAAAACAGCTCTGACATAATTCTTGTATGAAATGAAGATTCACAGTATCAGACATTCATATTCATTGTACTTCAAAACTGAACTATACCTTCCTAGAACAAAATCCTGAATTCCATACTCAGTTTTTATCCATTTCTTATCAAGGTAAATGAACATAAGCATGGCCATACTGGGTCAGACCAAAGGTCCATCTAGCCCAGTAGCTTGTCTGCAGACAGTGGCCAGCACCAGGTGCCCCGGAGGGGGTGGACCGAAGACAATGATCAAGCGATTTGTCTCGTGCCATCCGTCTCCAGCCTCTAACAGAAGCCAGGGACACCATTCCTTCCCCCTGGCTAATAGCCTTTTATGGACCTAACCTCCATGAATTTATCTAGCTTCTCTTTAAACTCTGTTATAGTTCTAGCCTTCACAGCCTCCTCTGGCAAGGTGTTCCACAGGTTGACTATGCGCTGTGTGAAGAACTTCTTTTGCTTATTAGTTTTAAACCTGCTACCCATTAATTTCATTTGGTGTCCTCTTGTCCTTATATTATGGGAACTAATGAATAACTTTTCTTTATTCACCCTCTCCACACCACTCATGATTTTATATACCTCTATCATATCCCCCCTCAGTCTCCTCTTTTCCAAACTGAAAAGTCCTAGTTGCTTTAGCCTCTCCTCATACGGGACCTGTTCCAAACCCTGATCATTTTAGTTGCCCTTTTCTGAACCCTTTCCAAGGCCAAAATATCTTTTTTGAGGTGAGGAGACCACATCTGTACACAGTACTCAAGATGTGGGCGTACCATAGTTTCATATAGGGGCAGTAAGATATTCTGTGTCTTATTTTCTATCCCTTTCTTAATAATTCCTAGCATCCTATTTGCCTTTTTGACCGCTGCTGCACACTGTGTGGACGTTTTCAGAGAACTATCCAAGACCTCTTTCCTGATTTGCCATAGCCAAATTAGCCCCCATCATGTTACATTTGCCATTTTGTTGCCCAATCACTCAGTTTTGTGAGA
>JANRFK010004893.1:5488820-5501239 GCA_030068395.1 Apalone spinifera | reverse complement strand
AGGGTCCTAAAGGTGCCGGATTATCAGACATTTACTGTAGTTTGGCACTCTGGTTTGAAAAGGTTGCCGACCCCTAACCTAGAACCAATTAGGAGGCTTCCAGACTCAAGGGAGCCAGACTAATTAGAACACCTGGGGTCCAATTAAAAACCTCTTGAGATTGGTTTAAAAAGGGCTTCCCTTCTGTTTGCTCAGTGTGTGAGGAAGAAGCTGATATGAGGAAGTGTGGTGGAGAGTCTGGGAGAAGAAAAGGCAAACAGATACAAGAAGGAAGAACATCTGGTGCTGGGGAAGGCTGTGGGGAAGTGGGCCAGGGATGCATAACTGTCATGCAGCTGTTACCAGAAACTTTATAGATAGCTGTTATTACAGATTTCCTGAGCTGGAAGCCAGTGTAGAGGGCAGGTCCTGGGTTCCCCCACCACCAACTGCCCATTTCAGTAATAGGAAGAGACTGGCTTTGGTACAAGGGTTTGTCCTACCCTGTACAACCTTGAGGGGCCACAGAGACTATGATGTTTGGTTTTTCCCTCTTTTCCCCATGTTGGCCAACAATGAAAGTAGCTCAACGAACAGCAAACCAGTGTCTAACCTGAGAACTGCTGTGAGCCTCTGAGGTGAGTAAGCACAGGAGCCACTAAGGTTAAGGAGGGTCGTTGTCACAGATGTAACAAATACAGTGTTACACTTTTTCCAGATTGTTTTGGTATGTTTGATAGTATTTCTAAATGAAAAAAAAACCATCTTGTTTGCTATGTAAATACCACTCCTAAATTTTCAAAATCTGATTTTAGGTTTCGATTTTGATTGAATTCAAGGTTTGGGATTTTTTTTTTTAGGTTGTGTTTTGAAATATCTCCTTTGGAATCCCCTGTACTTGAGCATCTATGATGTTCAACAAAGGCCCAATCACTCCAGATCTTTTCTTTATGGTAAAAGAGAAAGAATTAAATTTGGATAACTTCTCCTTTAGGGAACCGGTTCTACCGTCCCAATGGAAAGTAGTGGTTCTACTGCCAAAAGCAGTTGAAGGATTTGTTAGGTTTTTTTAAATGTCTGTAATACAAGTTTTTGGGAACTTTTCAAACTCAAATACTCTCGCTCTAGCATAAAAACCTATCTATCTATCTACAATGGAGTTATTTCAAACTGGAAGAAGGGAGTGAAGAAGAGAGAGAAACATATCCTCCAGTCAAATAGGGAGATGCTGTTTCTTCCAAGTGGAAATGTTGGAGTAAGAGGGTTATATCTTTTTAGGTTTGCATTTTAGGTTTAATAATGGAGTAACGTAAGGTAATATATTTAACATTTTATTAATCAAGCTCTTTAGTTAAATATACTAAACTTTAAAACAAAAAAAGTAAGTAAAGAGACAGTGTTTTGGTACTGTGTTTATGTTAATGAGATTACAAATATTTAAGGCCCAGGCCTTCGATGTGAATTGTTTTGATTTTGCTTAATATAAAACAGTACTGTTAACCTTCAAAGGAGAGCGTGTGCATTTGTTGGAGCTAAAGGACTGTCCACACTCCTGCCAGGACTTCCCTCCCATGAAATTCCTGCTTGATTAATGCTTGGTATCTGACTTTTTTCTGTTGAACCTGGAGTATCAAAATAGAAGATGATGGAACTGTCTGAAATCCCATGTTATGGCCTTCTACAGCAGAAAGATTTCTATCACCCACCTTAGTGTGTGTGTGTCACCTTTTCAGCTGAAGAAATGGAAGCCACAGGTTGTTTCAACAAATTGTGTTTGCTTCACTTGTCTGCTCTCCAGATAGGATTCATAGGTGTTCTGGTAATTACCCTGGATGCATTTGACTAGGTGGAGAATGTGTCTGAATCCAGAGTAGCATTTTCCTTGAAGGATGATGTGACATTTTATGTTAAGGCAGGCTGCCTCCATATATTTCAGTAGGAACAGTCCTCTAAACCAGTGGTTCTCAACTGCCGGTCTGCAGTTGCCAAGCCATTCCCTCAATTTTTAATTAGCCCTGCCCAATGGGGTTTCCCATAAGCTACATGCCCACGTGTGCACAAAATCACTTCCCCATGCAGCAGCAGGGTGAGTGGTGGGGCTGGCAGCCGGGTGTGCTCTAGCTGGAGCCAGGGCCCTGGTTAGGCTGTCCCTAATGGAGTAGCTGCTACACAGCCTAGCTGCTGGGACCTCACGGAGAGTGGCTGTGGTGCTTGAGCTCTGCGTGGAAAGCGCCTGCCCTGGTCACGGGGGCCAAGCGCCATATGGAAAGCAGCTGCCCCAGCCGCCAGGGCCAAGAGAGCATTTTAAGGCATTATGTGATGTATCAACAAGTCTTTAAGGAAGAAAGTACTGCAGAGGTTTAAGATTTCTCATGTGATTAATCTGTCAGCCACAAGTACAATAAGGTTAAGACCCTTGGAATGGATGCAATCAGTCTGTTATCCTGTTTGGTTCCCAAGAAGGTGGAGCTTCAAGAACAGTCTTTAGAAGAGTTTTTATTGATTTTTTAAAATGTGTGTGTGCGGCAGTTTTTCAAATTCTTGTTAACCATCATGTCCCCCCTCCTTTGATTTGCCTTATAAAACGGTGGGATAAAATTACCATCATGAATATGCAAATATTTCAGAGCAGGTCCATGAACAGTTTTAAAATGTTGGGAACCACTGCTCTAAACCAGGTTTGATCTATTCAAACAAAAATAGGTCGCCAGACAGAAAAGATTCACCAGTGCCTTAATTATCCGTACACAATGAGAATTGTATTTTCCTATACACTTTGTCAGTGGGGAAAAGGAATAATCTGTCAATGGGCATGACTATTTCTTGTGTCTCAGCAGTCATGGAAACATCCACAGAATCTGCACCACACGGATGTTTCCCCCCCATCCTGGAAATTATAATATTTCATGAGATGTCTATTAAAGCACCTCTCCTTTCATTGGCTATTTTGATTCTAAACTGATCACTTCAACAACTCCATTGATGGGAAATAGGTTTCAGTTTTTGAGCTGGAGGGAAAATATTTCTCTTATGAAGAGATGGCATTTCTGCTTGGTTTATTTTGGAGGTACAACTAAGATAAGTGTCTCCTTACTGTTTTAAAATATTCATGGGAAAATAGACTGTTTTGAGAGAGAATCTGATTCTTCAGAGTCAGTTTCTGACAAATCTCCTTCCTTCAAGTGATATAGAATCTGAAGCATCACATTCAAGAAGGCTATGTTGCCTTCTTTGTCTTTTTTGTGTAACGTTTTCATTAATCACGCCTGTTGATTAAGTCTTTGAGAATGGGTGCATAGAATCAAGGACAGCTCGGGGGCAGAGGGGTTGTTTCTGATTTGTTTTTGTCTTAGAGATTTTGGCTTTTATAAGGCAATCACTTGAAATTCTCTGGGACAACTGTCACTAGGCTGTGTGGGCTTAGGATCTGAGGAGACTAAGGGCTCATCTAGACTATGCTAAAGTGTCAAAAGAGGATCGCACTTTTGAAAGCAGAGCTTTCGAAAGTGAAAGTAGTTTGGATGCGGCTTTTTCAGCGAACCCTCTTTCGAAAAGCCACTCTTCCTCAAAAAATGAGGTTTACATGGCTTTTCGAAAAAGGGTGAGGTTCTGAAAGTGAGATCAGAAGATATGAAAATTTCCGAAGAATCTGCATAACCTCTTTCGATACTTTAGCGTAGTCTAGATGAGCCCTAAGAAGGAAGCCGCTCTGATTTATGAATGCCATCACCATTAGGCAAAGGAAGGGGACCACAGAAGTAAAAGAAAAGTCCAGACAGTGAAAATGTCAAGGCATTCCTTTAAGGAATAAAGGTCAAGTTAAAAAGGGAAAGCCTGTTGGGCAGCACTGCAGAGACAGACACACCAGGCAGTAATATGGTGTAAAGCCCTTTTCTCTCATAAGTTGTTCTGAACAAAAGGTTAGATACCGCCAGTAAAATCGGTGAAGGGGATGAGGAATCAAACAATGAACCGAAGGACATAAACCAACCAAAGGAATATTGCTGGTTTACTTGGCTAAGCTGTAGGTGAAATGGAGAAGCCATCTTTTTTAATCTCTAAAAAGCTCCTATATTTATTGAAAGTGAATTCTGAATTATAGTTTTGATGTTTCAATGTGAAAATTTAAGCAGCACAGAAAACAAAGTCTTAGGAAGACACTGGCCATTTGAACTTACAGTTCAAAGTTTAGGCTCTTGCTCTGACAGTTTTCCAAAGAGGTAATACGTAATCTAATGTGAATCCTATTTTTATTTTACCGTCGTTTATTTTTAAGCTTGGTTTTGCAAATATTGGAGAAAAAGAAAAAAAAAGGATGAGAGGTCAGCAAGGAAGTCTATTTGGCATGATGCTTTGTGACTCAATACAATGAGGTGAATAAATTAAAGGAAAAGAAATGCAGAGTAACAAAACACTTTATGCAATATAACATGGGATGCTAGCAATTTGCTTAGAAGTTGCTGTTTTGTGTGACACATTCTCAGCTCTTATTTTCTCTCAAGTTGAGTTCGTCACAGAAATTATATTTTGAAAGTCCCAGTGGGAGCAAACATTTATTTTTTTTCTACAACAAAAGGAAAAAGGAGACCATATCCCTGTAAAATGAAATATTTAATTTCTAAGGGCATGTCTACACTAGGAAATTATTTCAAAATAATGTATTTCAAAATAGTAGCTCCTAAAACAACTATTTCAAAATAGCATGTCCACACTACAGGGAAACCTCAAAATTAGTCCAAGGCAGGCTCCCTTAATGTAGATGCGCTACCTTGAATTAGAGCCTTGGGAAGCACTGGGGAAGTAATTACTTTGAATGACTCTGGGGAGTATTTATTTCGAAATAGCAGCAGTGGAGCATCCACATTACCACTACTTCAATATAAGTGTTATTCCTTGTGGAAAGCCGGAGTTGTTATTTCTAAACAGGCTTGGTAGTGTGGACACTTGGCTTATTCCAAAATAAGGGGAGTTTTTTCAAAATAACTCCCTAGTGTAGACCAAAGTTAATTGCCCCATAGTTTATTGCATTAAAAAAAAAACGGAAAAGAAGAAAATGCTGCAATATGAAGTATTATTGAAGACTTAGGCAATCCCACATCACTTAAATAAAACCTAACAATTTTTTATTATGCACTCAAACAAAATTTTAGTAATTTAAAAACCTCAATCTGGTGTTCGTTTTTTATTTCAACTTGCAAGTTCTATTCCTCATGGAGAAACAGTAATATGCCATCTTGGAAGTATTACAAAGTGCAACCATTTTGGCTAGGCATTACACCCTATTTTTTCCCCTCAAACTTGAAGTCTCTTTTGGCCTGTATGGAAATTTTCAGTTAAAGAGAACAGGGGAAAATGAATATGAGAAGGCATAAGAGAAAACTAGGGTTTATAACTCAAGTTGTACAGCAACCTTAGTTTTTGCTGCCACAAAATAGGTATTAGTATATCTTGTCTCAGTCTGAAAGTAGCCAATATACTGGATAGCTACCCATTTATGAAGGTTTGCTTTTGTTAAACATTGAAGGATAAATCCTGGTTCCACTGAAAGCAACAGCAAAACTCAGTGACTGTGTATTATAAACTTGATTGCAATTGGAGTACAAATTAGCATTTGATGACCCAGACCAAAACTTTTAAGTACAAAATTTCCAAATGGTGAATCTTGGCAAGGGTAAAATAAGCTCGAGTGTAGTCAAAGCTTATGTATATACAAAGTTCTCCAATCAGCAGTGCACAGATGCAAACACGTACAGAGGACTGGACTCGATGACCTCTCGAGGTCCCTTCCAGTCCTAGTATTCTATGATTCTATAGAAGCACCCATAGGTATGCTATTCAAAAAAGAACTAAGAATGATTAACGCAGGGGTGGGCATTTTTTACAAGAGGCCGCTCCAGAAGGGGCAGGGACAGGATGTTTCCGTTCTGTGATTTTCCCACCCACAGACTCCGTGTTTTGTCTGTCTGTTTCTTCTTTCTGAACAGCTGTTCCCTCTAGGAGCCTGGGGGAGCACACCAAGACTGCCCCCACCCTGCAAGGGAGTGCTGTGCCTAGAGTCACCCACCAGCTGAGCAGCAGCTGGCAGTTGACTAAGTGTTGACCCTCTTGCAGGGTTAGAGGAGACTTCGAACTCCCCCCACTCCCAGACCCCGATTGGCCTGGGGATGAAGGGAGGAGCACAAAGTCTCTCGCTCCAAAAGCGCATAGCATTTGGAGTCAACCGCCAGGGCTGAGTCAGTGCCACGTGCTCCCCAGCGCCACGTGCGTTGGTAGATCACTAGGCTGGTGTCAACTTCTTTTTTTTGTGAATGTGTGAAAGCGAGGCATAAACAGTATTGACTCACTGCTGCAGCACCTCCTGCTGGTCACTTTGGGAATTAGCGCTGACCCTCCTCAGGGTGTCTTCCTCTGGCTGCTGTCTCGCTTCGTCACTCCATCAACTTTCTTCAGACCTGTGTCATTCTGAAGAGGACACTGTGGTCCCAAGGACACTGCCCTCTGGTAGTGCCCACTACTCTGGTCTCGTGCATCTTCTGAGGCGGGGTCAGCAGTCCTCAGTCTTACGTGCTATTGTAGCCAAGTACAGTCAAGATCTAACCCTGCACCTCAGGGATGAGCCACAACCTATAAAGGCCACATTCTGTGGTAACTATATGTGATGCACGGAGGGGACCCAGACCCACTCACTATTGGTCCCGACCCAGGGACTCTCTGGTGGCAGCCTTGTCCTGCCTTCATTCCCCTTTACTGCTCCCATTCCCTGAGCCACTTCCCCATGGCTTCTGTACCTTCTTGGCCCTTGTATCAAGGCCATAACCTGGCAGGTATTAGGCGGGACCTCTTTCCAGCTCCCACAAACCTCCCCAACACTGCTCTGTCCAAGGTGCTCTCTCCCCACAGGTAGCTAGTCTTTCACCCTTGCTAGCCTTTTTATAGGCTAAGCCTAGCTTTGATTGGCTGTCTCTTGCTATGCCTTGATTGGCTGGGTTTGAACAGGCTCCCTCCAAACTGCTTTTAACCTTCTCCCTGCTGGAGTGGGCTACACTAGGAATAATTCCACCACAGCAGGAATAATTACCTTCTCCCCCGTAACTAGAGTCAAAGCTTTTGAAACTATAACGTGGCTCAGATTTTTAGTTTGGCACATGTATATTTCCTTATGAAAAAAGGTTTACTCTCCCCACCCCCTTATCTCCTTAATCTACCTAGTTTTTCTTTTAGAACTGAATTTGATTATTACACTTATTTGTCTCTGCCTTTCCTCCACCTCCTGTGTGTGTGTTATTACTCAGAGTAACCTAGCAAAATTTGGCTGCTGAGTTTTCTTCCCCTCCCTCTGGTGACTCCGTATGATCTACAGTGCAAGTAGTGACACTGAACAAAGAATAAAAGATGAGTTGCAGGACACTGGACAACTCATATCTGAGTCACTTACTGCCTCGTTGTTGCTAGTACACAGCTGACTGCTTGCTGTGTGCAGTGCTGGCAGAGTATCAAATATAAACCACATGCAAGCTCAAGCAAAAAATTGCTACAGCCACGATTCCATTCCTATACAGGGAAGGTCATTAGAAAAAGTTCTTTCTAGTAAAAGTGGTTTGTTTTTTTAAAATCCTACCACCCATTTCTTTACATAGTGGCTGCTTTGGTGGTGCAATTAAGAGTTTGAAGGCTGAACTTTTCTACTGATAATTCTTGCATTACCTTAAATCTTTAAGCAGATATAAAAGTCTTACCCTTCTGAGAATAATCAAATGTGCCATATGCTCATGAAGAAAACTATATTTGTACATGGAGATCACAATTCAGAATTCAAGGCTTTTCTGCACAAATGCCAGAACAACAGTGACCTTAGACAGCATTGAGATATATCCAAGACAGAGGCCCAAAGAGCTACTAATGAACAATAAACTCCTTCCTAAGGAGAGAGTACATGATGATGTGAAAGCCTAGAAACTATTAAGCATGAAGACAGCTGACACAATGGAAACCCCATAACTGGCTGAGATGAACAGACTAAGTATACAATACATCTAATCCCACCATTTAAGGTAGCTAAAGTAGGCCAGGTCCTGCTCTTGAGAGCATGGCAAGCTATACAAGGGCGAAGAAAGGTGCCAGGGCCACACATGGTGGTTGGGGAGTTACAGAGCAAGCCTGCTACACAACAATTGCTCCTGCAGCTCCTACCCCCTAGTGATGACCAAGTTTGAAGCGCATGCAGCAGGGAGCCAATCTGACCACGGTATACAAGGTTGCAGTGCCCAGCCCCACTTGAACCAGAACAGGAGATTTTGTGGGTCAAAGAATAACAAGTCTCATAAAACCCAGGATTCTTGGGAACTAGTATGTAGCTGTAACTGCTATTAATCTTAGAACATCAGAAATGGAAGGGACTTTGAGAAGTCAAGTCCAGTCCCATGCCCTCACAGCGGGACCCAGTACTGTCTAGAAGACCATCTCTGATAGATGTCTGTCTATCTAACATGCTTTTAAATATCTCCAGAGATGGAGATTCCACAACCTTCCTTGACAATTTATTCCCCTGTTTAACCACCCTGACAGTTAGGAAGTTTTTCCTAATGTCCAACCTAAACCTCCACTGCTGCAGTTTAAGCCCATTGCTTCTTGTGCTATCCTCAGAGGCTAAAAAGAACAATTTTTCTCCCTCCTCCTTGTGACACCTTGTTAGATACCTGAAAATAGCTATTATGTCCCTTCTCAGTGTGTTCCTTTCCAAACTAAACAAGCCTAATTCTTAAAGTCTTCCTTCACAGGTCATGTTCTCTAGACCTTTTAATTATTTTTGTTGCTCTTCCTTGGACCTTCTTCAATTCCTCCACATCTTTTTTGAAACGTGGTGCCCAGAACTGGACACAATACTCCAATTGAGGCCTAATCAGCGCAGAGAAGAGCTGAAGAATGACTTCTCGGGTCTTGCTCATAACATTCCTGTTAATGCATCCCAGAATCAGGTTTGCTTTTTTTGCAATAGCATCACACTGTTGACTCATACTTAGCTTGTGATCCACTATGAGTCCTAGATCCCTTTCTGCAGTACTCCTTACTAGACAATCGCTTCCCATTCCGTATGTGTGAAACGGATTGTTCCTTCCCAAGTGGAGTACTTTGAATTTTTCTTTATTAAACTTCATCTTGTTTATCTCTGACTATTCATCCAGATCATTTTGAATCATCACCCTATTCCTCCAAAGCAGTTGTGACCCCTCCCACCTTATCATATGCAAACTTAGTAAGTGTACTCTATGCCAATATCTAAATCTTTGATGAAGATATTGAACAGAACCAGTTCCAAAACAGACCCCTGCAGAACCCCACTTGTTATGCCCTTCCAGCAGGATTGTGAACCGTTAACTCCTGTCTGAGAATGGTTATCCAACCAGTTGTATTTGCCTAGTTTATTGATAAGATGATCATGCGAGACCGTATCAAATGCCTTACTACAGTTCTATTGTAATTCTATTATCTATTGTAAATCAACCAGTTTCCTCAGATGTAGAAATGAAACAGGCTACTAATCAGAAAATAAGCCAAATCAGATAAGGTGTCCCAAAATGTAGGGGAAGTTAAAAGAAGAGAAGTTAAGTGATGAAGTAACTGCATGAGAAAGCAATGACACTGTCAAAGCATCAGCAACAGAAAACAATATGAACAATGGACCAACCTATATTAACGCTAAGCTACACACCTAACACAAGAGTGGCCAGTGGCAGAAGAATTCCCTATTTCCCCTTCCCCATTTCCTTTCCAAATAGTTTTAGATGTAAAAACTTCTGATGTTCACATGCTGCATCTGCCGCGGAAATGGTAGCATCACCTACTCTGTGTCAAATCCCAGTTGGTCCCAGAAGACTTTTTCAGCACCACAGAATGGGTTTATGGAAGCAAGAAAGAATTCACCATATGAAATGCATCCCATTATTCTACATTTCTATCAGGCAGGATAAAATAACCCTCAATCTGTTTATGTGCTTTAGATAGAGAAGAAAAAAAAAGCATGAAGCACTCAAGTGCTGATCTATGTTTTTGGGTACTACTAATACTTATTTCCACTATTTCCTTTTAATCATCTACTTCATTTACAATATTGTGCATGGGCATTCTATGCAAATTTAAGAACTAGTAATAAGACAAGCAATGTGGTTCACCTGTTATATAGAAAATTTAACGCACGAAAAAGTCAAATTGGCCTATCAATACATAATCAATGTGTAAAAAGCATATTATGATCACATTTATTGTGACTGAGGCCTAAGGACAAAATGTCACCAATATAACAATTTTGTTTTTTACCTAGTAAGAAAAGTTGGAACTTTTAAAGTATATATATATATATATATATATATATATATATATATATATATTCAACCACATATGTTTAACATTCAGAAACCCTGCAAAAGAAAGATTCAGACAGAAACTTTGTTTTATCATTACTTGACCGTTTAAATTCCAGTTTTCCCCAAACACACCATTATTATATCCAGATATCCTCATGATGTTTTAAAGCCATCTGCTTCCAAGTTTTGTAAGAAACGGAAAAAAATCAAGATAATGGAGAATACATATTCTCCAGCTCCAGAAATTACGTTTGTTGGTTGACATCACAAAATCTTGACTATTTCATTTAAAATTGAAAACAAAACTCATGAACTACTCACCTCTGGCTGAATAGCTTTAAATACTGGGACATCCATTAGTGTTATCTGACCCTGAAATAAAAAGTCATACATTACATTCAAAATTAATTTTCTTTCCCTTTAAAAATCATACCTAAGATGCCAGCTATGCTTGTTTTGCTTTGATGCATTTTCTTGTTTCACTCTAATTATACAAGAAATATCAGATATCAGTTACCAACAGATCTCTTTGCTATGACCATTAAAAAATGCTACATATATGAAATATAAACCAATGGTCAGTATTGTACATTTATTCAATTAAACAAAATCCTATCTACAAGCAAGTATGTTATTTTTTGAACCTAATCCTGCATTTATGTGAATCAGGATTTAACACATAAGCTATCAGATCAACTATAGAAAGACTTGTTAAAAAAAAAACCCACCAAGAAAGCACTTTCAATTTCTCAGTCTCTCTCTGCTTCAAACAACCTTCTCTAATCATTATATATATGTATCTTTGAAACATTTCCACCTCTCAATCAATCATGGGTCATTTCTCATGTATGTAGCATGTGAATCACAAAGCTGAGTGGTTCCATTGCCCAAAGAAAATCTATTTTTCTTGTCTGACTAGATTCTTATACACCATCCCTCACTCACCACTGTACCAGTTTATATGCCAAGAATTAAAAACTGAACAGCTGTTTTCCTTCCTACCGCACAGAATTAATAAACATGGTTTACTTTTTTGTTTGTGACACCAGGAGACCAAGGGAGCGGTGTTTCCATGTGAGAAGAACTACTGAGCAAGATAGATTTTGTGTTTATTTTTCAATGCTGAATTCCATGGTAATTTCTAATCTTTCTTCAAGCAATGAATTTCATCTAGCCTTTTCTTGTGTTCCCTTGAAAATCCCATCTCTTGTGTAAATGGAAGAGATCTGTGTGGCTCAAAAACTTCTCTCTCACCAAAAAAGTTGGTCCAATAAAAATATATTGCATCCTCCTCCTCCTCTCTTTAATATACTGGGACTGACATGGGTTCAACTACTCTGCATATTCCCTTCTTGCTGAGAGTTTCATGATTCCAGTAAAATATGGCTGCTATGGAAGGGCATGGCTGGAAAACTAGAGGGTCTGCCCAGAAACAAATGCCAATACCATGGAAAGATTTGAACTGTAGGACAGTCACTGAAGTTAGACCACATTTAAAGGAAAACCAATTCAGAGAAAAGAGCACAAGCACAACATCCCCAAAAGTGACCTGGGTTGCTAGATAGAAAGACTACTATGCTTTGTAACTCTCAGCGCTCTTTCGGGGCATGGCTTCACTCCTAGATAGGAACTGCAGCAGTCATGCCAGCTTATCCCCTGTGTGTGAGAATCTGTGTCAAATTCTGTAACCAATGTACTTACCAAAAATCTCTTTGCCTGCCCCCAAAAGGCTGTGGGCATTTTTGCTACCATGGCTATTTGGGCATCCAACAGAACTGAACATAAAAGGACTTCAAGTCTATAGACAACCTCAAAGCAGATGCCATCAACAGTAGGATGTTTTAGAAATAAGTCCTTTTAGGTGCTTCTCTTTTACAAATGGTAACATCTCATGCTTATCTCTCTTTAAACTGCTCGTCCTCCAGTTACTGATATTGGGTAAGCACTGGGAGATCAACTGATCATGATGTTATAGAATTGAACTATGTCTTAAAAATGTCTTACTTCTAAGAGAGCTTTCTGGGCATAAGTATGATACTAAACCCGTTACACTGATTTTTACAGTCAACTACAGAGTGT
>JANRFK010004893.1:5470384-5488720 GCA_030068395.1 Apalone spinifera | reverse complement strand
TGTATTTGGACACTTTTTTTGCACATCAACAAATCAGTCACAGACTTTTCAAACCAAGGGTGCATCTACATAGCAGGGCTTAACTCGAAATAAGCTACGCAAATTGAGCCACGTCCATTGTGTAGCTTATTTCAAAATAAGCTCTTTCAAAATTATTTCAAAATTGGGAGCATCTACACAGCACTTATTTCGAAATAGAGCACTTTTCCTCCAACTTCTTTACTCCTCGAACAATGAGGGTTACAGGAGTCAGAGTAAGAAGTCCTCCAGCTTGACAGTATTTTGACATTATTACACAGCATTATTATTTTGAAGATATACCTCAGGAGTCTTAGTTCCACTTTTTTCTCTCAAGTTTCCCTGTATCATTGATACACTACTATGCAACTAGTTGCTTTTAGTCTGTCATTTATCACTATCAGCCACCAGAAAATTTCTCAGATCCTTTTAAAAAGTATAGAATAATAATTACCAAGCTGCCTTAACAGTTTTTATTAATAGATTTTTAACTCCCAATCAAGTAGTAAGAATATTTCTCTCCCCATGACAGCAGAAGTTATGCTGAATTCTAACACTACACTTTTAACTAACTACTAAAGCAGCGGTTTTCGAACTATGGGTTGCAACCCAGTACTGGGTTGTAGCATGTCAGGCACTGGGTCTCACTGCTGCAGGGTGATCAGGTGACCAATGAGGATGCCAAGGCAGGCTAACTGCCTGTCCTGGCACCCCAGATTGCACTGTGCCTCAGAAGTGACCAGCAACAGGTCTTATATGGGGGAGGAGAAGAGCGCACAAGGCTCCACGTACTGCCCCTGCCCAAACATTAAATCTGCACTCCAATTTGCTGGGAACTGCTGCTGGCTGCTTCTGGGATGCACCATGGCTTACCAGGAGAGGCAGAAAGCCTGGCTTAGCACCCCCACTACACTGCTGACCAGGAGTTGCTCAAGGTAAGCTCTTCCTGTCTCAGCCCTGACACCTCCCCAAAGCTAGAGCTTCCTCTTACACCCCAGAAGCCCACACTCTAGTCAAAGTATGTTGGATTGCCAGGATCAACAATTTCCTTCAACTGGGTCATGAGAAAAGGAGTTTAACACAGTGCTTTTCAAAGTAGCGGTTCCCAGCTGCTATGGACCTCTGGCTGCCGGGCTGGGATCCAACAGCTGTGGTGAGAGTGGTGTGAGAGACTTGTCCTGCCCCGCCTCTCAGCCAACCAGCACCAGGCAGGGGCGAGTGTCTCCTCCTGGTCAAGGAAGAGTGCTTCCCTGCTCAGTGTGGGGGCTATGAGGTCTCCTCCTGCAGCACAGGAAAGTGTTCTTCTGTGGCCAGGAGGAGACACTGCTCCATGCAGCCCTCCCACAGTGCAGCGAAGCGCTCTTCTGTGGTCGGGAGAAGACTCCGCCCCTACCTGGCAATGGCTGGCTGAGAGGCAGGTCAGAACACACCTCTCTCAACAGCCACGGAAGGAGGGGAGGCACTGGGCAGTGTACCCTACCCCGGCCCACAGAGTTGCTGCGTCGCAGGCAGCAGCAGAGGGGCAGGGCAGGCACCGGGGTCTCCAGGGGCAGAGCTAGTACTGGGGTGCTCTGGAAGCTGAGCTAGTAGTGGGAGGGAGCTTGGGGGCAGGGCTGGCACTGGAGGGGGCCCTGGGGACGTGGTTAATATTGGGGGCTGGCACTGGGGCAGTTGGGTGCAGTGGGTCTCTGAAAACAGGAGGCTGGTGCTGGGAGGTGGTGGAGGACTGGCATTGTGGCATTTGGGACAGGGGCTGGAACTGGGGGACTCTGAGGGCAGGAGGCTGGCACGGGGGGGGAATTCTGGGGTTAATGGCTGGTACTGGGGGGTAATGGAGAGGAGGGGGGGCTCTAGGGGTTTAGGACTGGCACTGGAAACTGGGATTTTGGTGGATCAGTAATGATTTGCACAGCCATCATTTGCATAATGAATATGCAAATAAAGTGTCACTGGTCCACCAAAAAAAAAAAAATTGTGAATGAGTCTGCTTGTCCCCATTATCAAAAAGGTTGGGCACCACTGTACTAAGGGACACACCAGACTGACCTAGCCAGCTTCAGAAGTTCATTTCAGAGGCAATTATAAAGGAACACAAAGTGATGAATTTCAATACATTATTATTCCATACTCCTCACCCTTTATGTAAGAGTTTCTCTCTGCAATCCTCTGACCCATAGCAACTACAATAGTCTACATTATGTATTTATGATACGAACAGAACAGCTGTTTTTAATTTCAGAACAGTCTGGGTAACTGGAAACACCTTTTACTGACTGTTTTTTATTTTAGAAGACACAAGAAAGTGAATTTTTCTGAAAGAAAAAACTTTTTTCACCACACTGTTTAAAAACCTGCCTATAGTTATTAAATTATAATTCAGGATGAAATTGTTAGTGATCAAACCCAATTAAATTCTTAATGTCTGGGAATATTAAATGCAAACTTGATGCCCATGTGTAAAATAAAATAACTTAATGATGGGGATTTCAACTATTCCTATATTGACTGGGTACATCTCATGTCAGGACATGATGCAGATATGAAGTTTCATAGCATCTTATTGACTGCTTCTTTGAGAAGCTAGTCTTGGAACCCATAAGGGAGGGAGCAATTCTAGATTTAGCCTGAAGTGGAGACCAGGATCTGGTCCAAGAACTGAATATAGCTGGATCGCTTGGTAATGTGAGCATAATAGCATTAAAATTTAACATCTATGTGGCAGAGAAAACTCCACAACAGCCCAACATGATAGCATTTAATTTCAGAAAGGGGAAAATACATAAACATGAAGAAGTTAGTTAAACAGAAGTTAAAAGAGACAGTGCCAAAAGTGAAATCCCTACAAGCTGCATAGAAACTTTTTGAAGACGTCATAATAAAGGCTCAACTTAAATGTACCTCCCAAATTAAAAAACAGAGAACCAAAAAAGTGCCAACATGGCTAAATAAAGTAAAAGAAGCAGACAGAGGCAAAAAGAAATACTTTAAAAAGTGTAAGAATCATATTGAAGAGACTAGAAAGGAGCATAAACTCTGGCAAATGAAGTTTACTAATATAATTAAGAACAGCTAGCCCAAGACAAAGTAATTTTTTTTTTGGCTAAGTACATTAAAAAGGAAGACAGCTAAACAACTAATACTGGGCAAACTGGTTGAAACTACAGTAAAGAAGGCTATGTCTACCTTGCACAGTTATTTCAGAATAAGCTATTCCAAAATAGTTATTCCAAAATAGCTTATTTCGAAATAGCACATCTACACTGCAGGGAAGCCTCAAAATTAATCCAAGGCAGGCTTCCCTAATGTAGACGTGCTATCTATCTCAATTTAGAGCCCCAGGAAGTGTAACTTAGAATGGCCCTAGTGAGGGGCTATTTCAAGATAGCAGAAATGGAGCATCTACACACACCTTATTTCGAAATATCTATTTCAGAATAGGCATTATTCCTCATAAAATGAGGTTTACAGAAGTCAAAATAAGCCAGCCATTATTTCAAAATTATTTTGAAATAATGGAATTGCTGTGTAGACACTTGCATAATGGCAGTTATTCCAAAATAACTTTGCTGTGTAGACACACCCGAACAGAGTTGTCAGACACATCGACAAACGTGATTTGCTAGAGAAGAGTCAAAATGTTTTTTGTAAACGGAAATCATGCCTCACAAATTTACTAAAATTCTTTGAGGGGGGCCAACAAGCACGTGGACAGAGGTGATTCAGTGGATATAGTGTACTTTTAGAGGGCTTTTGATAAGGCCTCTCACCAAAGGCTCCGAAGTAAAGTGAGCTGTCATAGTATAAGAGATAAGTCCTTTTATGGATTGGTAACTAGTTAAAAGATAGGAACAAAGGGTGGAAATAAATGGTCAGTTCACAAAATGGAGAGGAATAAATAGTGATGGCCCTTGAAGATCCATATTGGGACTAGTACTATTCAACATATTCATAAATAATCTGGAAAAAGGAGTAAAAAACTGCCTGGGGCTTCAAATGATATCGCCCAGGGCCTGGAACTATGCTTCCAAGACATATGCCATGGCCTACCCCTAGTCCAGTATTATGAACTCACTGAGTTGATTGCTGCACCTTTTGGATGAGGCCCAGTTTGTTGAAGGTCACTGTTACAAACCCGTTTTGCACCTTCACTTAATCTCTAGAATAGCCCTTAATCCAGCCGTGGCAGTCCCTTTTTTTTTGCTCAACAACTTTACCCCGAGTGGATCCACGGCTATTTTGGCTCTTTGCCTGCCTTAATTAAACAGTCATCTAGGCATGGAAATACCCAAACCTGTCACCTGCAGAGGAAAGCAGCCAGCACTGCCATATATTTGGTAACACTCAAGCCACCACTAAGGGAGCAAACAGGAAGGCAGTGATCTAGTAATCAATGTGGTTTACATAAACCTGAGGTGGTATGGAGTAATTACAATATGAAAATAAGCATAATTTAATTTGATAGCGGCATACCAATCCCATGGATCAGAGATGATGAAGGCCAAGGAGACTATGGGAAACTTGTTTCTTCGTTAATTTGAGTTCTCTTGTTGAGGTCTAGGATAGGCCTGAGTCTGCCCTTGGCTTTCAGTATTAGGAAATTCCAGAAATAAAAACCCTTACTCCTTAGCTCCTGAGGAACCTCTTCCACTGCCCCCAGTAACAGGAGTAAGTGTACCTTCTGTCTGAGGAACTGCTCATGAGAAGGGTCTCTGAAGAGGGCCAGTAAAGTGGGATGGGAGGGTCAAGAATTGGAGGAAATATCCCCTTTCTATAGCATAGAACACCCAATGGTCTGATGTAATATGGGCCCACAAAGGGTAGAAAGGGGACAGTCAGCACATGAATGTAAGGTGGGGTAAATCCAGTATTCATGGTCATACACTGTCCTCAAGTGCACCTTCAAGAGGGCTGTATATCTGGCCTGAAGGTGGCTTCAACTGGCCAAAGCCGTGGTCTAAAGGAGGAACAGGTCTCTTTTTGAAGTTTGTATTCCTCCCTCAGAAGCCTTTCTGCCTGTTACAAAACTGGAAAAACCATGGCTGGGATTGCGGCCTAAAATGTTTCCGAGTAGTACAAGTATGGGGGGGCCCCCCCAAGAAATTTTTAGGTGTCAGTCTTTTCAGAGAAAAGGTTAGCACCTTCAAAAGGCAAAGCCCTTGAAGGGAAGGTCCTAGATGATCTGTTGGACCTCATGAGGGAGACCAGAGACCAGCAGCCAGGAATTTCTCCTGAGGACCAACATCCCTGTCACCATGGTGCAGGAGACCACGTATGCCCTAAGTTTGCCTTCAGAGATGCAAAGAAAATAAGTTTGTCCTCTTAAACTAGCATCGAAAACTCTGCACAGGAATCTTAAGGAAGGAGCTCTGCAAATCCAGCCATCATTCTGCAGGCGAGTGTAAAGAAACATCTATGTTTCCTGCAAACAATTTTTGTACCTCAAAAGGTAAGTCCTCTACTTTCACCTGGACCTCCCTGGGGAAGCCAGAATGAAGGAGCCATGAAGCTCTTTGCATGATTATGGATGGAAAAATGGAGCAAGCTGGCATGTCAGCAGAATTCAGAGAATCCTGCAGGACAGTTCTGGTAATGGGGAAGACTTCTGCTACATTGGCTTTATATTCTTTTTTATCAGCTGTGAGGTGTTCAATAAAAGATATCTGAGAAAACATGTATGTAGTTGGCCAGTTACGCAGAGTAGTTTGCTATGTGAAACTGGAGGGTTGCCAGTGAATAGGCTTTCTTGCCATAGCAGTCTACATGTTTCCAATCTTCATAAGGAAGGAGAGGTAGGTTGGTTTGGTGTTGCTTCCCTCATTAATTAACCAATGAGTTTGGAGTAGGGAGAGTGAACACTCAACTCCTTTAGCCAGATCAAAATACTTTTTTCAGATTGCTAACAGCAGGCCTGCACAACATGCGGCCCGCAGGGGCTCACTGTGCGGCCCGTGACGACTACAGGCGGCGCGGTCCCATCCGATCCGCTAGCTGGGTGGAGGAGCGGAGCGCCGCCGGGGAGGGAAAAGTTCGGCGATTCTCACCACCAAGCTGCCTGCATGCAGCTCCAGCGCGAGGAGGCGGGGCGCGAACCAGAGGGCGGGACGCCGGCAGACACCAGGACGCTGGCGTGACGTGGCATGACATCACGGCCAGCGACCGCCGGATTCAAAAAGGCTCCGGCAGCCCCGCACACTAGAAGGCAGAAGCCAGGGAGGGGAGCGGAAGGGGCTTGTGCTGAGGAGAGGGGGGCAGGTCAGGAGAAAGAGGAAGGCACCAAGGGGCAGAGTGCAGGAGAGAAATGCCAGGGGGCCAAGTGGAGACAATGAGGAAAAGGGCAGGAGGGGAGGTGTCAGGGGGAGGTGATGCTGGGAGAGGAGAGAGTAAGGGCATTGGGAGCCATATGTTGCGCAGGCCTGATTTAATTGAAAAATTCTTAATAAAGTATCACCCCCTACCCCCGCAAAAAAACAAAACAAACACACACACACACACACACCCCACCTACCCTTGCAGCCCACAGCTGTTTTCTTTGGAGTAATATGGCCCTCACCGCTTTCCAAGTTGTGCAGGCCTCAGATAAAAGATATCTGAGAAAACATGTATGTAGTTGGCCAGTTACGCAGAGTAGTTTGCTATGTGAAACTGGAGGGTTGCCAGTGAATAGGCTTTCTTGCCATAGCAGTCTACATGTTTCCAATCTTCATAAGGAAGGAGAGGTAGGTTGGTTTGGTGTTGCTTCCCTCATTAATTAACCAAGAAGGTGGGGCTGTGGCTGGAGTCTACCATAGGGATTCTGCTGGGTCCATGATGGGTAGTGGGCATTAACAAGTAGTACTAATTTGGGTAATTGAGAAGCTTGTAATATATCTGTCAGTTTGTGTTGACTATCTGGTAACTCAGCTAGCAGGATATCCAATGAATCAGCTACTTTTTTTAAAAAAATCTTGAAATGATTTAAAGACTTCTCCTGATGGGGAGACGTGGCATTATTGTGTTGTCTGGAGCCGAAGTGAGGATGTGAGTAGGTGTCAGAGCATCACTCTTGAGCTTGTCTGCAGATTCTTAATTTCCTCCTCCAGCAGCTCTAGGGAACCTGGAGCAGATGTCAGATGCAACTACTGTTTCCTGTATCTGAATGAATTGGATGGCTGGGTGTTCTGGGCTCTGTATAATGCCCAGGAGTACCAGTATTCCCACTGCAGTGGAAAGGCCATAGGAGGGACATGCACCATTCTGCTCTACTCTGTGCTGATTAAGCCTCAATTGGAGTATTGTGTCCAGTTCTGGGCACCACATTTCAAGAAAGATGTGGAGAAACTGGAGAAGGTCCAGAGAAGAGCAACAAGAATGATTAAAGGTCTAGAGAACACGATCTATGAAGGAAGACTTTAAGAATTGGGGTTGTTTAGTTTGGAAAGGAACACACTGAGAAGGGACAGAATAGCTATTTTCAGGTATCTGAAAGGGTGTCAACAAGGAGGAGAGACATTAGGAAAAACTTCCTGTCACGGTGGTTAAACACTGGAATAAGTTGCCTAGGGAGGTTGTGGAATCTCCATCTCTGGAGATATTTAAGAGCAGGTTACATAAATGTCTATCAGGGATGGTCTACTAGACAGTAGTGGGTCCCGCTGTGAGGACAGGGGACTGGACTCCATGACCTCTCTAGTTCCCTTCCAGTCCTAGTATTCTATGACTGAGGGGATTGCCAACCTATAGCTTGTGGCTGATGGATCCAGGTTTATGCGAGGCATGGTGAAATGTGCCCACTCCTTTCTCATCATCATTGGAGAGAGGAGGGGCTGAGTCAGCAGATATGTTGATAAAGCTTGACCCTGATCTGGCTAGGGTCCCATCGATGCCAAAAGCAGAGATCCAAGGGTGGAAGTAATGAGGAGATCCACTTGACTGATTAATCTGGCATTGTAAGTTCTCTCAGCCCCACAATGCAGGCAAGCTCAGGCTGTGAACCAGTGTTGTTGGTGGCGCAGACCTGCCACATTGCATCACTGCAGCAGATGGCACCATAGCTCTGCTCTCTGGCTGAAGCTTGTTTCCCCAGTGACAAGCTATAAGGCTTAGTTTTGCTGCTGTTGCTTATGATGCTTGTGAGACAGCACAGGGTCTTTCACTCCTTTGAGACATCTCAGTACCTCATGCTCTGATACTCTGAGTTCCATCAGTATTGGGGCAGTTTCAGTGGTCAGGGATCACTTTTCTTTTTTTTAGGGAAATCCCTGCATGGCAAGAAGAGACACTGCTTTTTTGTGACTTTGCTAAGGAGCAGGGTCCTTAGCAGCCATTTTGGAGGATTACAAGGGAGCTTGGGATAAGGGACTACGGTGTGGGATCTAGGAGTTTGGGTAAAGAAGGAGATTATGACCTGGGGCAGCGAACTGGGGTGCAGCAGGGGGTGCAGGATCTGGGAAGGGAGTGTGACCTGGGGTAGAAGTGCAAGGGTTTGGGTTGTGACCTAGGACAGGGGTGCAGGGTCTAGGAGGGGTATGGGTACAGAAGAGGATTCTGGCCTTGGGAGAAATGTAGGAGGGGGCTATGACTGAGGCAAAGGATTGTGGTGCAGGATCCAGGAGGGGGCTGTAACCTGAGGCAAAGGACTGTGGTGCAGGGTCCAGGAAGCGGTATGGGTGCAAAAGAGGATTCTGGTCTGGGGGAGGGGGATAGGAGGAGGTTGTGACCTGGGGCAGGAGCGCAGGAAGGGGTACAGGGATCTGGGCTGTAATCAGGGATAGCAGATTGGGGTGCAAGGTCTGGGAGGGGATTGTGACCTGAAGTGCCAAGTGGGGGTGGGGCAGTCAGGGAGCCTGTGAGGCTCTTGTGGGCCGGATCCAGTGGCTTTGCGGGCAGCATGCGGCCCTCGGATCATATTTTGCCCAGCTCTGCTCTATGCTGTATTTCAAGAGTCCCATATCTCAGACAGCCAGAGCCCCAGACCTATTATCGAATCCAAGTACCTAACATAGCAACAAGCTGTAATTTCATTGAGTCAAATGGGCTAACCCCAAAATACTTTTTAATTAAAAAGGTTTTCAAATTAAATATCCCAACTGCAAACAAGTTCAGATCAATGTTATTCCTCTCATTAAAACAAAGAAAGCAGATGTTTATTACCTCACTGTCAGAATTACACTAAAACCTACGGATATAAACATTTTTGCATTTTACTACATGTAGAAAGAAAAGAGGTACTCACCTTGTGCAATAACGACTGTTCATCAAGGTATGTCTCCCCGTGAGTGCTCCATGCAAGGTGTAGGGACGTCCCGGAGCCATGGAACAGAGCTTTTTTAGCAGCTGTCTGTGGGCCGTGCATGCACAAACGGAGCCTTGCGCTGTGTTCAGCGTGGCGCTACGCGCGTGCAGCCTGCCCACCCGCTTCAGTTCCTCTTCTCCATCTGAGTAATTAGGATTCCGAACAGAGGTGAGGAAGGGAGGGTCGTGGAGCACCCACGGGGACACATCTCGAAGAACAGTCATTTCTGCACAAGGCGAGTAACTCCCTTTTGGTGATGTCCCCGTGGGTGCTCCACGCAAGGTGACTACCAAGCAGTATCCAACAGGATGGTGGAAATTGGAGTCATTGCTTAGAGGCTGCAGATAGCACCGCAGTAGCCATGAAGAGCCGATATTGCTGCAAAGTGTACCATTATGGAGGGATTTGATAGACCAACAGTTTTGAGATGTAGATACTCAAGGATCTGGTGGAGCGATACAGTGTGAGGGTCTGCATGGAACAGGTGACACCAGGCCGAGAATCTTTTCCATTTTTGCAGGTAGATAGCCTTGGTGGATGGCCTTCTGCTTTGTAGAAGGATTGCTTTTACTCATTCTGAGCACAGGGATTCCGTACCATGGAACCAGATAGGAGCCACATGTATAGGTGAAGAGTACATGGATGGGGGTGAAGTAGTTTGCCCCTGTCCTGACATAGGATGTCATGATGGGATGGAAGACGATATAGTGTGGCTGTGGACATTGTGTGTAAAAACAGGAACCAGATTTGTCTGGCCCATGATAGTGCTATCAGTAAGACCAAAGATCTGTCAATCTGGATCTTGTGTAGAACTCTGGGTAAGAGTGGAATGGCCGCGCGGGAAGGCATAGTGCAGAAGCTCGTTCCAACAGATGAGGAATGCATCGCCTTGAGACTCGCTGCCTAGTCCAGCTCTCGAACAGAATCAAGGGCACTTGGTATTGTTGGGAATTGCAAAAAGGTCTATGGTTGGGATTCCCCAGCAATGAAAGATCATAGAATCATAGAATACTAAGACTGGAAGGGACCTCGAGAGGTCATTGAGTCCAGTCCCCTGCCCTCATGGCAGGACCAAATACTGTCTAGACCATCCCTGTTAGACATTTATCTAACCTACTCTTAAATATCTCCAGAGATGGAGATTCCACAACCTCCCTGGGCAATTTATTCCAGTAAAGATGGCAGTATCACATTGGAGAATGTAACTCCGATTCGTGGTTGGAATTGAAATTGCAACTCAGGACATCTGCCCGAACTTTGTTTATTCCAAGTAAACATGAGGCCTTTAGGGTGATACTACGGTGGATGCACCAGTTCCAGAGGCAGATCGCCTTGGCACAGAGTGATGGGAAGTGAGTTTCTCCCTGCCAGTTTATATAAAACATCAAATAGTCTAATAGCACCTTAAAAACTAACAAAACATGTAGATGGTATCATGAACTTTTGTGGGCACAACCCACTTCTTCAGATGACCGGAGTGTTGGAAGTCCAGATCCAAGAATAAATAATAGAAGGGGGGGGGAAACGGGAGAGGGGAGAAGAAAAAGAAATTGAGGGGAGGAAGAAAAAAGAGACAGTGAGAAGATAAGCTTCAGAGGGATCATGGAGTTAGTCTGTAACAGGAAAGACTTAAAAACCACAAATAGTCTAGTAGCACCTTAAAGACCAAGTAGTTACAAGAGGCTGATAAGAACCATTAGTTTGCACTTGGAAAGGAAGATGACCAACACCAGATTCTACACAGGCATCAAGAACCATTAGCACCTTCATGAGAACTAGTACCTGCATGAGTGTCCAGGAAGATAAGTGTTCTCTTACAGGTTTGTGTGTGTTGCCTTTTCAGATATCTGATTTGTGTCCATTATTTTTTTCCCCGTAGAGACTGTCCAGTTTGGCCAAAAACCTGTTGGAGAACACTTATCTTCCTGGACACTCATTAATGGATCTCCAACCAACCAAACAACGAAGGCGCTAATGGTTTTCGATGTCTGTATAGAATCTGGTGTTGGTCATCTTCCTTTCCAAGTGCAAGTTAATGGTTCTTATCAGCCTCCTGTAATTATTTAGTTTTTAAGGTGCTACTAGACTATTTGTTGTTTAACTGTTACAGACTACCTCGGCTACCCCTCTGAAGCTTTTATACAAAACATTGTTGTCACGTTGTCAGTAAGTATATGAACAGTCTGATTGGCAAAATGGTGAAAAAATGATTGCATGCATTCTTCACAGCCCTGAGTTCAAGAGGTTGATGTGTAGTGAGGATGCATATAGTAACTGTGTGTTGAAGCCAATAAGGGAGGTGTCAGTGGTGATCTGCAGGGATGGTTGAGGCTGGTGGAATTGTACTCCTGTTAGAAGGTTGCTGGGAATTGTCTAACATGTAAGCGAGTCTAGTACCATCTTGGGGACCATGACCTGTATTGTGTAAGGGGTGAAGCTTAGGCTTGTAAACTGCAATCATGCCGCCTTTGCTGGACACGGTTGTAGTAGCTGTTTCTATTTTTGCTGTATGGGGTAGAACGCCTTCAACTATATGGCGGGGTATACATGCAAAGCATACAAAGGGTAGTGCAGGAGTTCTTGCTACTATATAGGACTTCATCCGTAGTAGCCGCAAAAAGCTTGAGCTTATCAAAGAGGAGGTCTTCTATCCTGGACTGGAGTTCTTTGGGTACCCCAGCTGATAAGAGCCAAGAGGCTCTTCTCATTACCACGGCTGTGGCACTTGCCATGGCAGCCGTGTCGGCTACATCTGTCGAGGAAAGGAGTGCTGAATGAGCAATAGTGTGACCTTTGTGTGTGATTGAGTATGGGTCTTTTGAATTCTGGTAGGTGTTCCATCAACTCAGCCAGTTGGAAATAGTTATCGAAGTTGTGGTTTGCCAGCAAAGCTGCATAGTTGGCAATTCTTAATTGAAGAATAGCTGAGGAATAGACCTTTTCCCCCCAAATAGGTCTAGCTTCTTGTATTCTTTGTTTGGATGCTGATCTGGCCTAAGAGGCCTTTGCACATTGGTTAGCAGCATCCACGACGAGAGAATTTGGTTTTGGATGCGAAAAAAGGAAGTCTAGGTCTTTTGCTGGTACAAAGTACTTCCCTTCAGATCTCTTGCACTTTGGCTGAATTGAGGTGCGGGTTCACCAGATTTCACCGGAGACCTCCAATATTGCCTAGTTGATAGGAAGTACGATTCTTCCCTGTGAAGAGAGGCGGATGTTTTTCAAAAGTCAGTGCTGTTTCTCTCCGACTTCATGGAGGTGGACATCCTGGGTTGTCACCACCCTCTTAAATAGCTCCTGGAATTCTGATGGGTAAGTATTACCATCTCTTCAAGATATGAGGAAGTGTTATCGGGACGATTGTGTGTGACGTAACTTAGTATGTTCATCAGAGAGTTATCCTTCTTCCTCATCGTCAGAGTCTGCAGTGGTTGGCACTATGCGAGACAGGAAGGATGGAGGGAGTCTCCTCCTCAAGGTAGGTAGATAAGGCATAGCATCTTTTCCGTGCGCCCCAGTGGTCCCATGACACCCAGCAGGGTGGGTAGTGGGATGGTGGGTACAGCCACTCCGACTATCATGGTGGATATGGTGGTCTATAATGGTAGTAGCAAGGATGGCGAGAGGTAGTAGGGGATGAGTGCTCTGAGGAAAAGATGCTGTATTGGTCCCCCTGATTAAAGACAGCATGCTCCGAAAGTACAGGAGAGCTGGCATGACATGGAGAGAGTCTTAAAGAGAGTAGGAGAGGGGAAGCCTCTCTAGAGAGAGGAGGTGAGAGCTCTCGTCTGCCATCTGTGATGGCCTTATCCTGTGCCCGTGCTGGAGCCTCCATGGGGGGGCAGCATTGAGTTAGGTAGTGAGGGGCTTATGTTCAAAGGCAGTCCCTTGTGGGAGGGCTGCTTGTCTGGTGGTGGCATGGAGCTCAGTACCGCATCTCTCAATAGTGCCAGCACCGATGTGCGAGAGCTCTTCCGGTGCCAACGATGCTCTCGTCGGCACAGAGACTGAACACGACATGGAGGTCACGGTGCCGGTTCACGTACTAGTTCCCCAATGCTGGGGGTGCTCATCTGGTCCCCTCCAGGCACTCGGGGGGGGGGGGGGGGGGGGGGGGGGGGGGGGACAGGGGGAAGGAGGAGAGGAGAAATGGAGTTGGGGCAGAGACTTTGATTAGGATGGCCCCTTCTTAGCCTGCTCACGAGGTGATGGTGAGGCGGCTCTCTTTCTTGAAGGCTGTGCTGCTAGTAGAGAAGCTTGAGAGCACTCAGGCTGCATCGCCTTGGCAAATAAAATCATGCAGTGCCGCACCTCCCTGTCCTTTTTTGCTCTTGCTGTGAGAGCAACAGCGCTCACATTTTTGGGGTACGTGCGCTTCCCCGAGGCAGCGGATACAGTCCGCATGTTTGTCAGAGACTGGCATTGGCTCCTGGCACAACTAACATTTTTTAAAGCCAGATGATCCCGGCATTGCGCTGTCAGGGTTGTAGTGAGCATTACATTGGAGGTTGCCCCTGTATCCATTATTGTCATTTGAAGCTATTGTGTTAAAAAAAAATTTATAATGAGGGAGGGAGAGACTGACAAATATATTTTTTCAGATGTACAGTATGAAATGCAACGTTAAGAATGCAAAGGAGAAGTAGGGGAAGGGAATCCAAAAGATTTTTCACTCCCCCTGAGGAGAAGCCAAGAAGTATGAAGAGCTCTGTCCGTGACTGAGGACGGTAGAAAAGGAACTGAAGAGGGGGTGGGCCACGCACGCGAAGCGCCAAGCTGAGCACAGCAGCACGGCTCCCTTCGTGCATGTGTGGCCCGCAGACAACTGCTAAAAAAAAAAAAAAAAATCTGCTCCATGGCTCCAGGACATCCCTACACCTTGCGTGGAGCACCCATGGGGACATCACCCAAAGAAGAATCTGAGATTTAATACCAACAGGCTAGAGGGCAAACTAGCCCAAAGGAGCTTTTCTAAGACAAACGAATATGTAATGAAAGAACCAAAGAGGGCCTCTTTTTGAACACCTATGGGTGGCAGGTGGGGAGAAAAGGTTGTGAACAGCAGCAGTCAAAAGTAAAAGCATTGCCACAAAAGTTAACTTGATTGCTTACAGCATATTCTTCTGGTGTAACCTTCAGAACATCGAATACCACTGCATCAAAGCTTTTCTTCAGTTCAGCAGAACCTTTATCACTTAAGGATTCAGAGCTGCTACTCTTCTGTCAAAAGAAAAAAAGAAAACAGATACAGTTCTTTTCAAACCATGAAGGGTTTATTTTCAAGTGTCTCTTTATTTCAAGAAACTTTTCTATAAGAACTAGTGCAAACTGTTTGCATGTTCTCAACATCTTGCCATGAAAATCAGAGCAAACAGTATTTTTTATTCATTGAAATCAGTTATAGCCAGGGCTCGACAAATTATACAATCTACTCGCCCGTGGCGAGTAGACTGTAACCCGGAAGAGCCAGGTTTGGGCGATCTGCGCCGGCGCAGAATGATCTGCGCCGGCGCAGATCGCCAGACAGCACGGCTGGCGAGCGGGCCTCACCGCGGTTCGACAAGCCCTGGTTATAGCTACATGTAGATGGGTATTCGGATACCTGGAAATGCAGTGAAGTAATCCTGCTGAAATTTTAAATAATGCAGTCTTCTCCATTTTTTAAACTTATTTTAAAGTACAATTACGCCTCTTACAATAAGTACTACATTACTGTAACAATATAATCTCTTTTCAACATATGCATCAGGAAAACCAGAGACGTACATCTTCATTAACCTCATGTGCTTCAGTTTTTAATATTAAAAGTTCATGATAAAAAACGAAAAATATTTTTTCTAATCGTCTAAAAATAGTAACTTGCCTTCCAAACACCAACCATTAGGTTCTTGTAATACTAAAGTCAAAAAATATTTTCAACAATATGGTACAAGATAATGTAGAAAGTTAAATTCCATTAAAATGTGCTTTGTAACATGTGAACACTCACATTACAGCGCTGAGTAATAGGATAGCAATTTTCTTTTTAAAAGCCAAATGAATTAGCCTAGAATGATCAGCAATTTTTGATACAACTCAAATATTCAGAAGAAAAAAAGCAACCAAATAGCTCCAAAGATCACATTGGGGGGAGGCTGTTCTAGATCTGATTTTAACAAATAGGGAGGAACTGGGTTGAAAATTTGAAAACAGAAGGCCACTTTGGTGAAAGTGATCATGAAATGAGTTCATGTTTCTAAGGAACGGTAGAAGGGAGAACAGCACAATAAAGACAATGGATTTCAAGAAGGCAAGCTTTAGCAAACTTGGGGAGCTGGTAGTTAAGGTTCCATGCAAAGCAAGACCAAGAGGAAAAACAACTGAAGACAGTTGGCAGTTTTTCAAAGAGACATTATTATGGGTGTAAGAGCAAACTATTTCACTATATAAGAAAGAAGGGAAGTATGGCAAGAGACCACCCTGGCTTAACCAGGAGATACTGAATGATCTAAAAATCAAAAAGTTGTCCTACAAAAAGTGGAAGCCAAGTAAAATTACAGAGGGCGAATATAAACAAACACCACAATTATGCAAGGGGAAAATTAGAAAGTTGAAGACCCAAAACAAGCTCAAACTAGCTAGAGACAAAGGGTAATAAGAAATAAGCTAAAAATATATTAGAAGAAAGAGGAAGACCAAGGACAGGGTAGGACCATTACTCAATGAAGAGGGAAAAACAACAGAAAATATGGAAATGGCAGATGTGCATAAAGACGACTGTGTTTTGGTTTTCACCAAGAAAGTTAGTGGTGATTGGATACCTAACATAGTGAATGCTGGAGAGATTTAAAAGTTAAAACAGGAAAAGAACAAATTAAAATATCTTAGAAAAGTTACATATCTTCAAATCACCAAAGGCCTGATGAATGCATCCTAGAATACTCAAGGAGCTCCTTGAGGAGCTCTCTGAGCCATTAGCTATTATCTTTGAAAAAGTCAGAGAAGATGGGATAGATTCCAGAAGACTGAAAAAGGGCATTATTGTGCCCATCTATAAGTAAGGACAACCCAGGAAACTACAGACCAGCCAGCCTGACCAGCAGCCTGAATGTCCTATTGCTTACCCACAGTAAGAGTAACTCTGGTGTCATAACTGCTGTTAACTGAGAAAAGACAATCACACAACCCTTCATTGGGTCTCCTTTCTGTGTAACATGCAGCCTATAAGCAAATGATCTAGGAAATACGAGTCTATTTGAAGGCTCTGAAAAGTCTGGGTGGGAGCACCAAGAGGACTGAGACATGCAACAAGAGAGATGCTCACCTTCACAAGCAAGGGTACAGTGCATGCTTCAAAGAGGCTCCCAACACTGCACAGACACCTGAGTAATGTGACAAAGCTTTCAGAAAGCAACTGATACAAGATGCATCAACAAAAGTGTGCCACAGCCTCACCCATGCACCGAGCTTGACATTTTCAAAAATTATACAATAAAAACTGCAACTACATAAGGGAGTTTTCAATAAGACTCCTTTTACAGAGAATGCACTGTGCAATAGATTAAATTAGGCGTAACAAGAGCTGAACAGCTTCTACCACAGCCACAAAAACTGAGGAGAGGCACTTACTGCCTATGGCAAATCCAGACAGGCTGGTTCATGCTCCTGGATGGTATGCATTCTAAAAGTCAAACATTCGAACCACAAGAAATATGAAATATTAAGTGTCAGAAAAGACCATGCTGCACAACATATTTTTGTAGAAGAAGAGTTACCATTTCAATTTGCATTATGTTTTCGTAACCCTATAAATTTTAATGAACTTAAATATCTCACTAACCAGTAAGGTGTTATAGGCTTGTAGTCCTTACCTCTGAAGCAGTAGCAGCAAAATTAACATTGCTCAACTGCCCGTTCATTAGCTCCATTCTGCCCACACCATTGATCTTCTGCCCTACATCTATAGCAACAAGGTAGTCACTTCATTTCCAGGACAAGAGAGCAATCATTCCTACAAGCAAATGAAAAGAAGTCACAAATTGTATTATTATTATAATGGTTTTTTTGTAGTTTTCACTTCTATATAGAAAAACTGCTTAGCAACAAAAAATATGTTGGGACTACCAAAGCAATAAAATGTATCAGTACCATTCATATGTAAAGGTTTGTTTTGTTTTCAGTTTTGTGAAATATTAGTGCCCCCTTGTGTTGAGAATCAGTTTCCAAGCATAGCTTTTATTGGTTCAGATTAACATTTCCTGAATGTCTTTTTATGACTTTTGACTTTAAAATATAGAAGCCAAGTCAGAACTGTCAAGGTTGCAATTAACTAGAAAACAGACTGTTTAATATAACGATAAGCAATCTGATAGGCATTTAAAGTGTTTAATATTAAACTGCAATAAAAGCCCATTAGACAAAGACACAAAATAAAATTATTCCTCTCCATGGTCGTTCTTCCAAAAACAATCTTAAATGTATACAGATTAGTTTTAAATTACTTGCAGTAATCTTCATTAGTCATTACATCTGACAAACAGATAATTCAAAAGACCAAGAAATTGCAATAACTCAAATTTAAGTAATTGAGCATTCCCAGGAAAAAAAAAAAAGATCATTAAAAGCTCATTGTGGGAAAGAGAAAGAGGAGGATTCCAAATACAGGCCTATGTCCTGAAGCTTTCAAGATCTCTTCACTGTCCATGAATCCTGGAACAGTATATGCTAAGCTGGTCCACTGATGCAATTTAAAGCAGCCATGCAACTGCTAGTATTTTAAGATAGCAACAACCTATCAATAGTGGTTACCTTTGAACTCCATCTCACATATACCAGTTGCAAAAAAGCAGTCAATGAGGTGCTTGGCTGGTCTCAATTCTGTTCACTATAAATGCAACCACAATAACTATAATCCAGAGTAATAATGAATGACAAAAGTATGCTTTAAATTAGAGATGTTAAAGACTAGTGAACTATACGATAATTGTTTGCTTATCAGATAGCCTTTTGACTAGTCAATATTCCCCCCCTCCCCCTTTGCTGCCTCTATGATATAGAGGCAGCAAGGG
>JANRFK010004893.1:5442138-5459599 GCA_030068395.1 Apalone spinifera | reverse complement strand
GGGGGGGGGTTGGCAAGCATAGCAAGCAGGGGGCACAGACCCCTAGTACATGTGTGTTTGTGTATATATTTGTAGTTCTATAGCACTTTAGAGACTAACTCCTAGTTTTTAAAGTTAAAGATTAACACAGCTAGCCCTTTGAGACTTGTAAGAATCATGTAGACAAAAGCGACTGAGTTTTATGGGGACAACTAAGGTCTTATCTACATTAGAAAAGATTTGTTAGCAACAAGGGCAAATCACACTCATCTCCTGCACCAGGAGGGAAGATAGCTACACAAACTTTCCCCAGTATAGCTGAAGTCATTTCTCCAAATGAATTAAAGTACACTGGTAAACAGACTTTTTTGCCAGGATAATTGAACCTACACTAGGACATTTTGCCCATTTAAAATTATAAAGAATAATATTCCTAACCAGTATTATTACACTAGCTAAAAGACCTACTAGAGACCTGCTTTCAACTTGATTTAAGTGCTGACAGCTGCTTTACAATAAAATCCATCCATATAACAGGTAATGTCCCCACGCTCAAGAGAATCGCTACTGCAGTCTAGAACCTAGCTATCAATACCAAATACAGCTTCATGGCAGAATTCTTTGCCACGGGGTTGACTTCCATGTAAGAAACTGACCAAAATGAAAACATTGTCATAATTTGAATGTAGATTCATGTGATCAAGGCAGACATTGCTCCTGAAATAATTAAGGGCTTTACATGTAACTGGGGCTTTCCAAAGTGTGCCAGGAATATTCTCTGCTTCTACTCTCAGAATTATGAGAAGGGTAGCCATGTTAGTCTGCATCTGCAAAAACAACAAGGAGTCCTGGGCACCGTAAAGGCAACAGATTTGTTTGGGCATAAGCATAGGCATCCGGTGGCTTAGGCAGAGGAAGGCTTTTCCTTTTTTCCTTCCCAAACCACCAGGCCTGGCCACAACCACACTCCACCCCCAGCAGGCAGTGCGGGGGGTGGGGGGAAGGAGGAGGAGGACGACGACAGTGTTGCTGCCCCTAGCACCTGCCCTCCCTAGCACCTGCCCATTGCGGGGGGGGTGAGGGGAAGGTCGTGAGGCTGGAACCACATGACCTTCCCCTCACCCCCATGTTCCAAGAGCCACACTGTGTAAACACCCCCCTTCACCTCTTTTCCCCTCACCAGTGCTCCAGGGAGGCTGGGCCCCACTTCCTCCCCTCCAGGAGGGGGGCACATTCAGGGCACTGCCCTGCGTCTTCCCCTCCCCTTGGGGGACAGGGCCTCAGGCGGGACTGTAGGTGAGGCTGGGAGCCTGCTTCCACCAGTCCCAGCTGCACTAACCACCCATATATAAGTTTTTCATGGGCAAAAGCCCACAATCACAGGTATCAGTCTCACATCACATAACCATCAGGGTCTTGATCCCCTTAACAGGCACAATGCCTATTTCTCAATCAAATGTGGTTGACTAATGGGCTACAGCTATTCAAATGCATCTGCCCGCTCACAGCTTTCCCTAACATGTCCAGCAAGAGAAGTTGGTCATTTTAAAACTACCAATACAGGATAGAGAAGATATAGGAGACATAAACAGTTAATCTCTGGGACAGCTTACACTTAGAAGAGAGTCATCAGGATCAAATGCATAGAATGGAACCCACAACACATAGAAATGTAGACTATGAGCAGTCTAAGCACACAGAATGATGGAAAGGAAGGAGGACTAGATTAATTTCTAAAAATGGCAAAGTTTGTGTGCCCAGACACATATCAAATTAAGTGTAACTACCTACTTGCAGAAAATGAATCAATGTAAGATGGCACATGACTATGATTTACCAGTTACATGCTGCAGACACAAATTACAAAATTGTACCACTAACTTTAGTGGCACAGAAAAATGTTGTGTGAACAGTGTGTAAATCTCAGTACAATCTTTTGATGATTAGAATCTCAACATTTGTATTTATTTTGAAATATATTACAATCATCCTTATATAAGCATTTGCAAGGATTTACCAATATTCCAATATATTCAAGCCATTTGCTGTTTATAATTTCAGTATTCTACAAAACAATTCTTTACATGCTTACAAATTCATTTTTACTTTGGCACATTGTCTACCCAGTTTTAAACAAAGTTATCACTACACCTTTATCAAGGTATCATTTTTTATAAGCATGCCTTTACCACATTGTATTCAAGAGGTATTATGAGCTTAAATTGGAGCTGTCCTCCAAAAATGACTCAGGATGTGTCTCAATTTCCATATCAGATGTACTCAGTTCTCAATTTAAAGTTATCATCCACTTAAAAAAAAAACACCCCCCCACACACTACCAGCCTTGTGAACTCAATTTGGGCTTCAAGAGATGAGGTGTGGACCCTCATGCAAGTAATCGTAAGTAATGAAGGTTTCCCAGGCCAAACGATGGTCTTAGTGACAGCTGAGCAATCTTTCTTCCTTCAAAGGTGTAAATCGATTACAGGCTCCTATACAGGCAGGGGGCAAAGGGTGTGATAGCTCCCTCCCATCATCCCCTAAGTAAGCATCCTCTGTCCAGCAAGGGGAAGGCAGGAGCAGAGCGCTGCCTGAGCCTCCCTCCCCCATGCTCTGACCAGCCAGAGGAAGGCTGGGGCTGATTTCCCCACTTACTTGAGGGACCATGAGGGGTGCAATCACACTCTTGTGGTATACATTTACAAAAAAGAGTGCGCGCACCCACCCCAGAAATTCCTGTATACAGACCCGAATTGGATCTTAATTACATTACAGGTTCAACCCCTATAGTCTGGACTTCCATAGTCCGGCACCATCCTGTGGTCCAGAGTCTCCACTGGTGCTCTTAGGCTGGAGCACTCAGAAGTAAAAGCTAGCCTCATGCTCAGCAATTCCTCTCTTATCCTACCAGAGCTTCCTCTGTGCTGCAAAGAGCTCATTTGCAGTGCTCAATATCAAGAATGTGGGGGGGGAAGAGTAAGAACAGGGGACACTCTGGGGAAAAGGTAGGGGTGGCTGTGGAGGCCCCAAGGCTGGCATCCAGAAGCACAGCCTCATGGCCGATGGTGGGTACCAGGAGTCACTGTCACCCTGCCTCTTCTCCTAAGCTACCTTCCCTCCCCGCTTGGTCAATACCTACTTACTCCCCTTCCCACATGGGAATATCTTTACCACTATAATCCGCCATTATATTGCTTAAATATTCTGGTATACATTTTATTTTATTTAGATTTAAAATATTAAGGTGAGCCTGCCTTAGGACCACTGCACCACCAACCAGAAGCCACCTGAGGTAAGTAGTGTCCAGTTGGAGCCCGCATCCCAAACTTCTACCCCCATCATGAATCCCCTCCTTCGCCCCAAACCCCTACCCCAACCCCGAGCACCCCTGCATACAAAATCTGTCTCAGAGCCTGCATCTAGAACCAGTCTTATCTGGGTGAGGCTTCCACCTGCTAATTAAATACTGAGGAAGGAGTTGAATTGCATCATCCCAGAAAGATAAGACAAAAGGCTACACTTATGTGTCACCAACACATTGAAAACACTTAACCCTATGTTAGTCTTCCTAATAGCCCCACACAGCATGAACAGGAGGCACCCCACACTTGACAGCTCTTCAAGAAGAGCAACTGTTCACAACTACCCATTGAGATCTGTCCAAGTGGGAAAAAAATCATTGAAGAGCAGTCCCATAATCCTGACAAGAATTTACAGGCAAGTCAGCAACACCTTAACACTATCAAAGGTAGTTGGGAAATCTAATGTCTCCAGTATGGACAGCTTGCCTTCATTTATGGAGAGGAAATAGTCTTTAAAGTGCTACCAGACTATTCGTTGTTTAAGTTTATCCTTATTAGTCTGACATAGGCTTGCCTGTTGCAATGGATGGTCAAACAAAACATGTGGATGGTATCATGAGCACAGCCCACTTCTTCAGATGACCAGAGACAACCAACACTCCAGTCATCTGAAGAACTGGGCTGTGCCCAGGAAAGCTCATGATACCATCTAAATGTTTTGTTAGTCTTTAAAGTGCTACCAGACTATTTGTTGTTTTTTAAGTTTATCCTGTACAAACTAATTCAGCTACCCCTCTGAAGACTAATAAGGGTCAAACATATGAAAGGCATCTAGGCACCATGGGAGTTGTCTCACCACAATCTTACCTAAGGAAGGATGTCTGTAATTAGCATTATTGTCAGCAAAGGTCATACTATGTCCTCATTCAAAGTGAAAGGCAACCTGACCTCTACTAATAATCATAATATATTTTCATACTTATCACAAGTAGTTTTCCTCTCTTTGTAATTTACCAAGTTTATTTTATTGTCTAAAAAGCTATAAAAATAATGGGAATTTTATCTAGCAATTAGAGTATACTGTATATTTTCAGAAAGACTTCCGTAGAAAGTTTTGTATTCTCTACATCTTATTGAATTATTACCTTACAAAAATAACCACGTCAGTTATTAATCACGTGTACACCAGAACTGATTAATTTCATTCTAGTACATTACTGATGGTCCTAATTAAGTTTGCCTTTGTATTTTTTTTCATTTTTCTATCAAAATTTAAAATTGTAATAGGCAGTTAATGGAGAAGTGCAATTGAAACTTTATCATAATTTAAGAATAAAAACTTAAAATATTTTAATCATGTTCATTTTTCACAGTACATAGACTTTTTTCATTTGCAGCACCTTATTGATTTTAACTTTAGAACATCTGGTAAATAACAAGCAAAACTGTCACTGGCAACTACTCAGTGGGGAATAATCAGTCCTTCCTTATATTGGTATGTTTGTACTTAGAGGTTTTATTGATATCAAGTAATCTTTTTACTGAATAATGGATCTAAATTATAACAGTACCTATGACATTTTCTCTAATTTAAAGGATTAATTTCACTGGACAGGTATTATAAGAAAAGTAATGTACTTAAACAAAGGTTAATGTCTTCTTTGTTACAAGATTATTTATTAAAAATTTAAGAGTGAGATCCCACATCGACACGCAGTCCCAGATGATGTAAACATACAGAGCTTTCAAGCACTTCTTGGGACACTGATCATAGAATATATTTCCTTAACCCACCATGCTTCTCAGTTCCATAACTTCCTTACAGATCTTATAAGCATTGCATGGATGAAGTCAACTGGAAGGAAAAGTGAACCAGGGACCGTATGCCCAATTGCATTGGGAAGAGAAATGAGAGTGTGGAATTCGAGAAATAGGAGGACCACCATTCAGTGCACGGATTGTTTTGCAATGCAGCTTAATGTCTGAAAGAGAAAATTCATCTGGAAAGTCTCCCCTTATTCAATCCACTCACAAACAAAAGCTTCCTAACACAAATGGCTCACAAATACTTCACATCAGATTTGAGCATAAAGTTATCTATGAGGTTTTTTTCCATTCCCCTAGCTATAGTAAATATTCATATCTTTTTCTGAAAAGCCTAAAAGTATATTTGTTTTCTTTGCTTGAAAACTGACCTATTCATGGGATTATTACAGAAACTACCAAGTAATTCCCAATTTTAATTCTGACTTTTTCCCCATTCATAAAGACATAAGACACTTTACAAACATTTTGGAATGTCCAGTTTAAATCTCTTCTTTTGTAAATATATATTTGTCTTCGAGTTTTCCAAAAACCAAAAGAGTTCTACTTCTTTATCCTGACAGCTAACCTTTAAATTGAGGATCTTTTTTGTTACAAGTTAAAGAAGGAGCAAAGAGATCAACCTTCTAATGACAGCCTTGCTGCAAATATAAGTATGGATAAAATTCTGGTGTCTCCCTAACAACGTAGCTCTCCATCAGTACCACAACATTTGTCTGATTCTGCTTTTGGGACACAAACCATGCATGTATAAAGGGCAACTTTTGCTACAGGTATTACTGCTGCTGTCAGTCTAAAATTTTTATTTATAAGACTTCATTTGTAAACTTTCCACATAGTTCCAGAAGGCATTTTTAAGTATCATCTCACAAATTACTTGCTCATTTTCTTTACAGTTCTGTATTTGATGTTATAAAATGACTCTCAAAACAGAAACATGTCATGATGTGTTTGTAGTGAAAAATAGCGCATGCATGCTTTAGTTCACACAAAAACTACATAATCAGATTACACTACCCATCCCTAAAGCAAAATTTTCAATTCAGCCTCATTTACTAAACGAAAGCAGAAGTTCAACTGGTTCAGAGTTGGTATAAAAAAGTAATATGGTCACACTGAAGTCAAACTTCAGTAGGAACCAGATTTGGTCCCAAACCTTTAAAAAAATAAAAATAATAAAAAAAAGATTTTGCAGGGATGGCAGTTTCACAAGAAAAACTAGTTTAAGTAAATACCTGTTTAAGCCCAGAAATAACAAATTATTAGTATGAAAATTACTGAAAATTACTTAATTTGATAATAGTTTTGCAGTAATATGGTCTGTTTAATTTTAACTAAAGGAAATAAAACCAAAAATTGCCTCATTCTAAAGCTGTGTGCTATTGCCTTGGCTCTTTCAAATGGAACCTGAAACTTCTGAAATCTGGGAATTCCCTCTTTGTCTTGGGAAAATAATGGTTTAGATCAGCAGTAGGAAACCTAAGGCCCCAGGGTTGATGCGGCCACCAGCTTGCCTGGATCGGGCCTCTGAGGCTTGGGGCTCCTCCCAGCATTGGGGAGCCTGTGTTGGCGCTCCAGCTCCCCCACCTTCCCCTGTGGGGCGGGAGCACACAAAATCTATTAGCCTGGGGCCCCCTAGGCTCTGGTGTGCAAGGGGAATGTGGAGAGTGTCTTTCTCCTCCTCAGTCAGGGGCCACACCAGTAAGGGTTTGATTTGTTGTTTTTTTTCTTCTCAATCATGTGCGTCGCGCCACACCCCCTTCCCCCCCGCGATTGATTTTTCTATACGTCAGCAACCGCCAAACCAAAAAAGGTTCCCCACCCCCATTTTAGATAGAAATGCATCTGGTATCAATTCCAAATAATTATGAAAGATTATGAAACCCCAAGATCTCACACGTCCTCCTGCACCACAATCCCTTACCCCAAGCACCCTTCTGCACCTAACCCTATCCAAACTGCACACCTGCTCTATTAATATCATGGAAGAGTGCGGCCCTTGAGCAACTAACCAAATTCTTTGAATAGCCCCCCCCCCATCAAAAATTATTGCCCACCCCTGCACTAGACCCTGATGCCACAATCTGATCTATACAAGCAGCTTTTTGCACCAGCATAAAGCCCAGTTAACTTAAATGGATACTTCTAGGGGAATTCTGCACCACTGTGTGAACACAGAATTCATATCCCCTGAAGATTTTTTTGCTTCCCTGCAGAAAAATGACTTGATGGGGAAAGAAGGGAGCTGCAAGAGTGGTCATGTGCTCCTCCCTGGCAGCCACCGCAGTTTGAGCACCCAGCAGAGATGTCAATCAACCCTGGGGGGCAGGCAGTTTCCTCTAAGCTGCTTGGCAGCACAGCTTCACAGGTGATTAATCAGCCCCACCCAGTCAGAGACTCAGGGCTCCCTGCATGGAGCTGACTGACTGGGCAGGGCTGATTAATCACCTGTGAAGCTGTGCTGCCAAGCAGTTTAGAGGGAACACTGGGGGCAGGGCTAGGTTAACATGGGAAGACATCAATCACCACGGGGGGCCGCAAGGCCGGGCATGTATGCAAGTGAGAAAAACTCAGTCCCTCTCGCTCACTATTGCAGCATGCCTAAGGTGGTGTGGCAGGGTTTGAAGTATTTCTAAGGAGACAGGCATGGAGAAGAGCAGAATGAGGCAGTCTGCTTGCTTAATGATTTGTTCCCATTATTCTTAGTGAATTTCCCCAGGCATATAAAACAAGTGCAAGTTTTAAAGTTCCTTTAGATTGCCAGAGTAGTAAAGAAGCCTTTTGTAAACAACAATGTGGACTTATAAATGCTTAGGGTGCTTAGCGATTAGAACGGGTCCAAATTTGAGCTGGAAAAAATTCCTATTGAAATGTGATTTGTGAACTGTTTACTACTGGCCTTTCTGATGATGGTCAGTAGCCAATATAAATTTTCAATTTCATTCCCCAGCCCTCACTTGTGTTCAAAAGCTTCAGAGGTGTAGCAGAGTTAGTCTTAACTGGAAAAGTTTAAAAAACAACAATTAGTCTAGTACCATCTCACTGACTAAATAGTTACAAGAGGCTGATAAGAACCATGAGTTTCCACTCGGAAAGGAAGATGACCAACACCAGATTCTACACAGACATCAAGAACCATTAGCACTTTAATTGTTTGGTTGGTTGATAATGTGAGAGCCATCCAATATCACCATTCAAACCATTAGCATAAGAATTAAACTTTGTGAATGAAGTTAAGCTCCAATCCTTCTATGTGTATCTGGCTTCTGGAATTGGTCTGAAACTAAACAGTGACTTGGAGATCCAAGTGGGTTGTGCCCTCGAAAGCTCATGATACCATCTACAGGTTTTGTTAGTCTTTAAAGTGCTAATAAACTATTTGTTGTTTTTTCCTGTTACAGACTAACTCAGCTATCTCTCTGAAGCTTAAAAACAACAAATAGTCTAGCACAGTGTTTCCCAAATGGTCATTTGTGTTTGCCATGATAAGTGTCCCTATGTAATCCCATATTAGCCAGAGAGTGGGGACGACAATGTCACTATTCAGCGCTGCGCACGCAGTCAGTCAGTGGTAGGATCACCTGTTATATACCACTTGATGAAGATATTTGCAACGACATTGCAGATCATCTTCATGATTTATACACAAATATCATGAAGTATTTTCCAACCATAAATGACAACAATAACCGGATTCGAAATCCATTAAGTATAACAGAAAAGGCAATAGGTTTTTCTAGGCAATATTATGAAAACGTGATCGAGATCACTTCAGACAGCCAATTAATACAAAAATGTAAAGAAGTGTCTCTGATTACATTTTGGGGTGGCTTATGTCAAGAATATTCAGCTTTGTCAAGACATGCAATTGGTCAGTTGTTACCCTTCACCAGCACATACTTGTGCAAAACTGGATTCTAGAATTACACAGCAACAAAAACAAAATACAGAAATCAACTGAATGCTGCGCCAGATATGCGAATCCAACTTTCCAGTATTAAACCAAATATAAAAAGAATTTGCCAAGAAAAGAAAAAATCACTCTTCACATTGAAAGCTGCCAATATAATGCATATAAGTTTCTTAGCTTTATTTTTTGTACACATTGTGACTTTTGTTTTTAAATATGTGCAATTATACTAAAAGTTGATCTCATGACCTTGTTTAGCATTTGTTTATCATCATGCTTACTTATTTGTGGCCTACTTTTTCAGCTTCATATATTAGACTGATATTAGGGGTTCCGCAAAATTCTTTCGAGATTAAAAGGGTTCTATGGCCAAATAAAATTGAGAAACACTGGTTTACCAGCACCTTAAAGACTAACAAAACAAGTAGATAGTATCCTGAGCTTTTGTGGGTACAACCTTCTTCAGTGTCATCTGAAGAAGTGGGTTGTACCCACGAAAGCTCAGGATACCATCTACACGTTTTGTTAGTCTTTAAGGTGCTGCGAGACTATTAATTGTTTTTTAAGTTTTTCTTACTTATATTACTTATGATGTAATACATATATGATGGCCGCATATATTTGTTGACTAATAACTAGAAATAAAAGGTAATGCCTACATTACTATTGGACAAAGGGAAATTGGGGATTTCTTCCAATCCTCCTCACTTATATTCTCCATCCACTGTATTGTAGTTTAAATAAATTATGAAAATAATTGAAACTGGCATGATTATATTGTTATTTTTACAAATAAACTGTGTGGAATTTTAAAATATTATGTACAGATTTTTTCATTTTTTGTTGCAGAACTCCCCCAGGTGTAAATGATGTTCTTCACAGGAATTACATAATCTGCATGAAGATCCTGATCCATAATCAGGGTCCAAATCAGTACAGTTTGTGTTTATTTGGTGGTGCACATGAAACTCTTAAGTCTTCTAAAGCTTTTTTCATATGTGTATATGTAACATTGTTCAAATATTTTAATTTTGCTGTTTTTTTAATAAGTTTACAGTACTGTGCACAATAAAATAAGAAGCACAGTTACAACTGGTATGACTAATACCTTATATTAACTGACTGAAAAATGTCACTCATTGAAAAAATTCACACAGAGAACTGGTACCAATAAGATTATTACAGCTAGAGAGAACTTTAAACTTTCTTCTAAGAAATTAACTCCCTTAAAATAACTGCCTATAGCAACTGCCAACCTTCAAATGAATAAACAGCAGAACTGCAATGTTACGAATTCTCTACTGCCTGGATATTTGGTTTTTGCCCTTTATTGCTTCTGAGTAGGAATCCAGAATCTTACCAGTCTCTCTTTCGTCTATATAAGCACTGTTGTCCCTTCCCCCTACCATCCCAAACAAAGTAACAGCTGTGCTAAAGTGCCTCCTCTGAGCATACAACTCTGAATAAACTGTATGAGATAGCAACTGAAGTGGCCTCCAACTGCGTGTTTAAGAGCAAATGTTTTTCCCATCACCAGTCTGCATAAACAGTTGCATGTGATGCTTTTTCTTATACACATGCCTCCCAGAGCCATCATGTCCAAGAAGGACTGGTGTCTACCAGTCCATCCCTACTCATGTTCTACTAGAATGACTCCCAGCTACAGGCCAGAGACTTTCCCTCTACTTTATAAAAGTCCCTACGCAAGAGCACCACTCCAAACCCATATCAATCCATCCTGGTGCAAAATGTGCATGTTGTCATTTAACCTGGGACTCCAGCTGTTCCCCAACCGCACAGACCCACTCAACAGGCCACAGGGCTGTTACCCTACGCCCACGCCTCACAACTGCGGAGGCACGCAAGCCACAAACGCTCTTCCTCCCGTAAGCTGAAGCACGGGCAGACCCTTCCGTGCCGCTGTCACGCTCGGGCGCGGTTCCGTACGCCCCGCGAGTGACCCCACAAACCCGTTGGGAACAGGGGGCCCGGAGGAGGGGCAGCCCGCCTTCCCCACACGTGCGTTTGAACCCAGGCCCCCTAGTCCCACCCAGCGGGGAGCCGGCCCCACCCCACCCTGGGGCCGAGGCCGCTCTCGCCACCGCGCTCGGCTGCCGGGTGGGATGAGTCGGGGACGCCCCTGACCCCCCCAGCAGCGCTCAGCCCCCCCTGCCGAGGCGGCGGCCGGCCCTGTTCCCACACGGCGGCACCCGAGTCACACAGCGCCCTGGCACCGCGCGCCGGAGGCCCGGAACCCACCGCTCCCCTGGGATGGGGGGGCTCGGTGCGGGAGCCCCTCCGCGTGTGCGTGGGCGGTGTCAGGGGGCCCGGCTCGGCGCAGGGACCGTGCGCCGCCAGCCCCACATCCAAGCGGGGGCTGCCCCTCCTCCGAGGGCTGCGGAGATGGACAATGCCCGACCGCGGCTCCCCGGGGAGGCGGCCTCCCTCCCGCCGGGGCAGGGGGCAGCGTCTGTGCGGCGGGGGCGCAGCCCTGGCTCACCTGCGTAGGAGACGGAGCAGGGGCGGGACCCGTCCGTCCGCCAGGCGGGCACCCGCGACCGGGGCCGCGGCAGCTCAGCCGGTCAGGATTCCTGTCATTCAGCACCGGCTACCTGAGCCGGGGCGGGGGGAGGGAGGGAAGAGCAGGCACCACCACAAACAGGGAGGAAGGCAGGAAGCGCATGCGCATACGTCCTTCTCTCGCTCCCCAATGGGCTCTAAGAGGAGCCCATCCGCGCAGGCGCCGGGTGAGGAGCGGCCGCGCGCCCCCGCCCGCCTACGCTGGGAGCGTCTGCGGCGCAAGAGGCTGCGCGCGCGCCCGGCTGGACAGCCCCCAACGAGCGCAACTGCCCAACGGTCGCTGGGAGTGGGAAGGGCTCGCGCTCTGCCGCGGGGGGAGGGGGGCAGTAGAGGGAGAGAGGCGCGCGCGCGCCCTCTTGCTGCGGTTGGGGAGCGGGAGATGGAGCGGCTTATAGCCTTCGCCTGTGATTGGTTGCCCGCCGCTCGCGCTCAGCGCGGCTGGCTCCGCATGCGTTCCAATGGTCCCGAAGCATCTCTCAGGGCCAGCCCGGGCCCTTTTCCATGCATGGCCCTTGGGGAGCCTGGGGGTAGCGAGGGGTGTTTGCTACTAATTCCTCCCAGCCAGGGGGTGCAGCAGCTCCCAGCACCCCGAGCAACAGCACCCCTGCTTCACCTGCTGCTGGCTTTCCAAACATTGGCCACTCTCCTCATTAAGGAATAAACTAATTAAGACAAAAACTAGCTGTTTTTTCTCTCTAGTCTGCTAAGCTGAAATCAGTACCATTATAGAGAGCAATATGTGGGCAGGCCCGCTCATCCATGAGCACCGCCCAAACCCACCTTGCCTGCCACACCTACATCATTCCCCAAAGAGAAAGGTGCAGTCTGGATAGACAGCAGGTGGCAGGGTGAAGACCACAATAAATTAAGATGGAGGGACCCCCACCTCAGCCCCTTAAAGCAGAAAGAGAGAGGGAATAATGTTAGGGACCGCACCATAACAAACCAATGTTGTTTTCCTTAGTCTAATAAAAGTTCGGAGTTTGATATTACAAGAAAGCAGTCCTTCCTGTTGTCACGTGGCACACACACAGATGTTGACTCAGCACAAACCAGCCTGAAGGAAAGGAAAATTAAATGCCACATTTCAATTCTCCACCAGGCTTTCAGTTTGATGGGCCAATGAAGTGGCCTGAGTGGAAAGACGACTTCACTAGACTTCTAACTGCAACAAAGTTTAGCACAGCGACTGTTAGATCACCTCAGTATTTAATGCAAGGAGGGGAGCAAAACTGAAAATATTTATAAATCATTTTCCTTCATTGAGGGAAATTCTGCCTCACTACGCATTTATTATTCTTAGAATGAGCCAGTAAAATAATGGATAAAAAGAACAGGTTGACAATTTATTTAGACTTTCAAATTACCTTTGAGAAAGTCTCTCACAGGAGGCCAGTGAGAAAACAGTCTGAGATGAGAGATAAAGTATTTTATCTGTATTTTAACACAGAGGCCATTTGAGGACAATTCTATATTGAAGCTGAATAGTGAAGCAGAGAAAGTGTGTAGCATTAGGTGACTACTTTTTTCTCACTGAGTCTTTGGTAAGGAACCAGTGAAAGTATCATTTTCTTCATTCTCCTCTCACAGGCTTCATTAAGTAATCAGCTTAATTTTATGCAGTTTACATCTGGCATTCAGGTCCGTAGTAAATTGTGAACATTACTTTTAGGTAACAAAGACAAATTGTTAATTACAGATCTGAAGAAAAACTTTTAAAAGTTTCCTTAATAAATTAAAATTACATTAAATAGTATACATCAGCCTATTAATTTTACCTTTGTTAAATAATCCATACAAAAATCTACATTAGCAGAACGTTACAGTTGAACTGTTAACACTCAAAATGATAGGAAATGTTAGAGAGGACGCACCTACATGAAAGTATAGTATGGCATGAATTTGGTATAACCACATTCACCACTGGCAAAACCACAAGTGAGTTATGCCACTCATTCCAAACGAGAGCTGCTAAAACATTTGTAGTACACCACAATATCATCATACTCTGGATATTTCACAGAAAAAATAGTTTTATATAAAACTAATCTGACAGCCAGACAGCAATTTATTATTGTAGCATCTCAGAAGCTGTTTCTCAGACACATGCATATCCTGAATAATATCAAGTGTATATTTCTATGATTTCTTGTTTGTTTATGCATTCTGTCTAGAAGTATAACTATTCTGCATATCCCATATATCATCATCCTGGCAAATCCCAAAGGGACAAGGCCTTGCAAACTGCATTCACATAATGTATCCTCAAAACTGCCAAAGTACAAATATTACTTTATCCAGTTAGTGAATATATTTTACAATATTTCCAAATTGTTTTTCTGATGAGTGAGAATTTATATTTGTACCCTGTTGATTTAGAAATTATCACTATATCTGTAATTGAAGATGATAAAATAAATTGAAATTTAAATGTCCCCCCCCAGTAGTTGACATAAAATGTGTGTATGTTTCCATGTGCAAAATACAGTGTACTTTCAGTGATAAATGTAAACTAAACGTTATACAGAGTGCTACGGAAAGATAAATAGTCAACTTGTAATTGTGAACATTCCTACTTCTCTTCCAGTACATGACTGACGGACGGCCTTGTCTTTGTTTAAGTTAAAATAGGAATGAGAACCAGAGTAACCCATGAGTTACTGATATCATCAGAATTTTCCTTTTTGAATATGTTTTTCAACACAATACAAATAGAATGTCTTTCAGTTTCTACTAAGGACTATAGTCTTTCTGCTTTAATCACAGTACAGTTTTTAGTCAATTCAGTTCAATAGGAACCTAATAATAAAAATTATCCCAATAGTTAACGCCTCCTAAAGCTTACACAATATTGTAGTTCCCAGTCAGCCACAGACCAGTACAAATGTACTATGTGCACAATGCTACTATTTCCAGGTCTCCTAGTTACAACAAGTGAGACTGCTAAACAGGTTTTTATACTGCATTCATCGCTAGTATTTGGGCATCTTCCAATAGAGCATTAAGCAACACAACAACAAATCTGTCACATGTTGTTTGTTCTCTCCTCCTCTCCCCAGAGGGAGAAAAGTGTGCAGTAAAGTATCTTGTTTTGGTAGTAGGATGATAAGATATCCTGTTTTAAAGGGACAGTCCTGTATTGAAGCCCCCCTGCAGGTGTCCCTAATTTTTCTTAAAAATAGGCAAATTGCCCCATATTTTGAGTCTTCGCTCCATAAGTACGGGGTGATCCTGCTTACCATTCATCTTCCCACCAGTAGAGAGTGAGAGAGGTGTCCAATGACTGACAATGGGAGTGGGCATGCAAGGTGGGCAGTAGGGCGATGCTGTAGCATATGGCCATGCTCTATGCTGGTTCATTAGGGGTGGCCCGTCCATATAGGCTATAGGTGAACTAGGCGGTCGCCTAGGGCGCCAAGTTAAATGGGGTGCCAAATGGTGGCACAATATCATTGAGGGGTTTGGAGGTGGGGGGGCGCCGATTGCATGGTTCACCTAGGGTGCTAGTTGCTAGCAGCTAGTCTAGGGTCACTCCTGTGGTCCATCATTCAGCCTCCACTACATGCTGGCTCTCAGCCAACAGGGTCGCACCCCAGTCCCATTTCCAGCCAGCACTCAATGCAAGCTGCTGTGGCTGGTGAGTGTGAGTGGGCACCAGATGGCAGCTGGTTATGTGTCACCTCTGCTGCTCACCCATTGGCCCTTTACAAGCTCCCCCACTTGCTGTCCTCTCCCTGTTTGCCCCTGTAGCCCTCCTAGCCCCACTCCTCCTCCATATGCCACCCCAGAGAGGCATGTCCCACTCGCAGTGCTTGCAGAGAATCTGCCCCTGCTCAGAATGCTCAGCACACCAAAAATCTGCCCTGCAGGCTCCTTCCTTCTCCCACTGCCTCCTTCCTTCTCCCACTGGCGCCCCAGCAAAGCCCCAAGACCTTCCAACCTGGTTTGCTGGTCAGGAGCCAAGCACCACATGTGCCAGTCCTACATAGCCCTGACACAGGGAAGCCTTGCCACTCCTCAGCTAAGCTCTGGAATGGTGGGGCTGGGTAGGGGGAACCATTTCCAGTGTGGTGGTGCCCCGACCATACAAGCAGGGGCTTAACATCCTCTTCACGCATCCCACCCTAGGTCTTGCCCCCAGGGATTGTGAAGCGGCTCTATCTCCTAGGCACCTTCCCTTCCTGAGCCACCTTTCTGGCTGGGTTCACAGGATCCTTGAGCCCTTGTGCACAACCCATCCTTAGGGCTTAACCCCTTCTTGCCCATGCTGTAGCCTGAGGACTGGAAGTGGCTGGGTTATATCGGTGGCCAGCAGTCTGGAGGTGTTAGCTACCTTTTGATACTGTGCAGGCAGGAATGGACAAGCTGCTTCCAAGCAGAGAAGTGTGCGAGGGGAGAGCTGAGCTCTGCAAAGACATAGGCCAGCTCATCCCTTCAACTCCACTCACTACAGTTGGAAGCAGCTCCTGTCCCTTCTCCCCTACACAGAGCAGAGAGGCTGTTGCTGGCCAAATTCTGGCACGAACCCTAGCATTAATCTGGGGAGGAGGCATGTGACCTGCATATTCCCCCCGCCGCATATTGTCTTGGGATGACGTAGTGCCAGAAGAGGTGAGTCTGTCCTGGGGACTCACCCAGGCATGGAAGGCGGAGAGTACTGGTCAACGTCACCCCACCCCATGTAAGAGAAGTATATGGGAGTGTGTGCATGTGTTACCTCTCCCAGTGTGAAACTTAAAGCCTTAAAAGATAAGGAGGTAAATACAAAGAATCCAGCTACACAATATGGCTGCGTCTAGACTGGCATGATTTTGCGGAAATACTTTTAACGGAAAAGTTTTTCCGTTAAAAGTATTTGCACAAAAGCACGTCTATATTGGCACAGATGCTTTTGTGCAAAAGCATCCATGGCCAATCTAGACGCGGTTTTGCGCAAAAAAGCCCCGATTGCCATTTTAGCCATCGGGGTTTTTTGCACAAAACAGTTCTTCGCTGTATACACTGGCCCTCTTGCGCAAGTATTCTTCCGCAAGAGGGCTTTTGCCCGAGCAGGAGCATGAAAGTATTTGCGCAAGAAGCACTGATTTTGTACATTACAAAGTCAGTGCTCTTGCGCAAATTCAAGTGGCCAGTGTAGACAGCTGGCAAGTTTTTGCACAAAAACTTGCCAGTCTAGACACAGCCAATTTGTTTTTAATAGGGGCTTGGCCAACTTGATATTAATTTGAATGGTTTTACTGCAAGGTTCCTACTGAGTGCCATTGAACTCGCTTAAATATGAGTAATTTTACCAGGTATCCTGTATTCAGCATAGGGAAATATGGTCACCCCTTTTGGTAGTGTATTTTTTTTTTAATATAAATCTTCTTGCTGCGTGTTTACAATAGAGAAGGCAAGGTCAGAGAAAGGTAGTGGAAAGCAGTGAGGTTCATGATGGTTCTTAGTTTCTTGAAAAGGGAATTCCATGGCCTCGGTCTGCCCTGGAGAAAGTTTTCTGCACAGACAAGCTTTACTTTTATTGTTGAGAGAGCCATCGTTCCGCCAGGTGGTAGTTGTCAAGCATGGTTTTTATTCCAAAATGTGAAGCAATCTTTAGATAGCTAGGGCCCAGCTCATGGAGCATTTGAAGATAAGGATTAATAACTTTATTTGAAATTATATAGGAAGCCATAGTAGAGCGCAGAGGACAGATTTGATATGTTTGTGGTAATCTGTGTTGCTAAACCTTAGAACTTCTACATGTTGTCCATTCATAGTACTTCATAAACACTAATGGCTGGGCTGCAGTTTACCCTTATGTGACCACACAGTGCTAGAGAGGGAATAAGGAGTTTTCCTAACTTATATAGAACTGGACATGCAATAT